>APFE031579197.1:0-10520 GCA_000404065.3 Pinus taeda
TGAGTGCGCCCATCACCATCGCGCATAAGTGAACGCCGTGCCAAGACTTCACATATAACCGAACGCTCACCTGAGTCGCATATAGCCGAACTCGAGCGCCCGTACTACGGGTTCGATCTCTCGACTCTCTCAGGCGCTCCCGACTCGAATACCTGACACCCCCCTGCGTACGTGGTAGAGGTTTCCGGCGCGATGGGACATGGAAACCCTAGATTTCTTGCGCACTTGGGCAGCTGTCGTCACAGCGGGGCGGGGAAACCCCGCTTTCCCCGCACTTGGACGGCTCCCGTCGCAACGAGGCATGGAAACCCCAAGTTCCAGAGGCAGACCAGGCAAGCGGTTTCCACCCCGCTGCGAAATGGAAACCCCGAGTTCGCAAGACTTGGGAGGTTCTTCATCGTTCCGCAACATGGAAACCGTGAGTTCCATAAACTTTGGCGATTTCGGTCGCGTTGCAACATGGAAACCCAAGTTCTGGGCGGGAGATGGAGACCCCAAAGGTTCCCGGAATTAGGCAGTTTCCCTCATGCCACGAAACAGAAAGCCCCCGGGTTTCGCAGACTCGGGCGGTTCTCTGTCGTTCCGCGGCATGGAAACCCGAGCTCCCTGCACCGAGGTCGCGGTTTCCGTCATGCCACAGAATGGAAAGCCCCGTGTTCGGTAGACTTGGGCGGCCGTTCCCTGCCGCGCGATGGCATGGAAACCCGAAGCTCCCCAAACTTGGGCGGCCGTTCCCTGTCGCGCGGTGACATGGAAACCTGAAGCTCACCAGACTTGGGCGGCCGTTTTAGCCGTGGCGCGAGCGACATGGGAACCCCGGGTGTCACGCCCCCAGGCCTACGGTAGTCTCTCAACCGTACTTGGCGAGGTGAGGCACCACCGAACACTTTCTTTTCACCAATACTTATGTTCATGGACTACGCTTAACCATTAGTCTACTTAGTTTGTTTTTCGCAACCAAGTATTATTATGTTTCCTTTATACCAATGAACACCCATACACATTCATCATCATCAACGATTATACATGAAGAACACAATTGCACAGTATAAAGTGAGGGGAAACTCCCTGAACAATGAGTCTGCCTGAACACAATATATTATTCAACTTTACAATGTTTACAAGGCTTTACAAGTATGCTTGGGAAACACCACGTTACATACTTAGCCAATTTTACAAATAGGCAACACCCCCATGCACCAACCGAGTTCCTTGCCCGAGCTGGGCGGGCGCGCCCTCACACGAGCTACCAACCGTACTCCTCAACTGAGCCTCGTTTACCGCTGCACGATGGGCAAGCGACCTCACCCGAGTCACGCCGCGTTTCCTTTTGCACGACGAGCGGGCAACCTACCCGGGTCACCGGAGACACCTACGCATTTCTTCTTCCACAACGGGCAGGCGACCTACTCGAATCACCCGTGTCACACCGAATGGCGGGCGCCTTCCTTACCCGCACCCTCACCTGATAACCGAAACCTGTGCGTATCGTGCGTGCTTTCCCAAGAGCGGGCGCATGTACGCCCGCGCCTCTTTTGCTACCTGCTCCACTAATTCGCACTTTTTTCTTGATAACCGAATGCTCATGTTCGAACGTCCATCTTCGAATAAATGCCAAGTGCTCCAACGCCTTGCCATATTTATACAAGCAGTTGGGCGAGTCGTTGCCTAGGCCGACTCAACCACCGCGTGCCAAAACGCCCTTGCACATCACAAACTTGCCATCTGATTGTTGGTCAGCCAACAATCCCTCGTTCAAGTCGCCCCAACATGTAAGTCGGCCTGTGGGTTATGCCAAATGCTCCCACGCTATAAACCAACCATCACTCCACCTATAATGCGCATTATACTTTATGTCCCTTCGCACATTTTAGTCGTAGAGTTCGCACTTCACACCGACGGGAAGAAACCAAACCGCAGGTCCTTACACTGTGTTCCCCAGACTTGGGTAGCAATTTTTCATGTGACGCGAAATGGAAACCCTGTGTGTGTCCACTGACTTGGGTAGCAGTTTCCATCGCGCCGCAAAATGGACACCCCGAGTTCCCCAGACTTTGGCGGCTTTTCATGGCCCCACGACATGGAAACCGCGAGTTACCCAGACTCTCGGGCGATTCAGGGTGTTCCGCGACATTGAAACCGCGAGTTCCCCAGACTTGGGTAGCAGTTTCGAAACACCCCAAGTTCCAGAGATTTGCGAGCTGGTTTGTGTTGTCATGGAAACCCTGAGTTCCCCGCGTTGGGGAATTCTTGAAAACCCCTCGTTTCCATCGTGCCGTAAAATGTGAAAACCCGTGGTTCCATCAAGGGCGGGACATGGAAACCCCAAGCATGGAAACCCCGAGTCCCCGTAGGCTTGGGCGCCGCCGGTTTCGGTCGTGGCGCAACATGGAAACCCTAAGTTTCCCCAGGCTTGGGCGCCGCCGGTTTTGGTCGTGGTGCGACATGGAAACCCTAAGTTTCCCCAGGCTTGGGCGCCGGGGTGCGACTTGGAAACCCCAAAATTAAGTGCCGCCGGTTTTGGTCGTGGCGCGACATGGAAACCCCGAAATGTTTGCGCCGAGCGTAACCCCCAAATTTTAGGCGCGACATGGAAACCCCAAGTTTCCCCAGGCTTGGGCGCCGGGGTGCGACTTGGAAACCCAAAATTTTTTAGTGCCGGGCAGAACCCCCAAATTTTAGGTGCGACACGGAAACCCCAAATTCTTGGCGCGACATGGACGCCCTAGATTTGAGGTGCCGGGTGGAAACCCCAAATTTTTGGCGCGACATGGAAGCCCCAAATTTTAGGTGCCAGGTGGAAGCCCCAAATTTTATGCACCGGGTGGAAGCCCCAAATTTTAGGCGCCGGGTGGAAGCCCCAAATTTTGGGCGCTGGGTGGAAACCCCAAATATTGGGCGCCGCATGGAAACCCCAAATTTTGGGTGCCGGGTGGAAACCCCAAATTTGGGCGCCGCATGGAAACCCCAATTTGGGCGTCGCATGGAACCCCAAATTTTGGGCACCGGTGGAAAACCCAAATTTTGGGGACCGCATGGAAACCCCAAATTTGGGCGCCGGGGGCAAACCCCAAATCTCGGCCCCGCATGAAAACCCCAAATTTGGGCCCGGTGAAACCCCAAATTTTGGGCGCCCGGGCGCCGCATGGAACCCAAATTTTGGGCGCTCGGCGCCTCATGGAAACCCCAAATTTTGGCGCCGGGTGAAACCCAAATTTTGGGCACCGCATGAAAACCCCAAATTTGGCGCCTTAATGGAAACCCAAATTGGCGTGCCGGGTGGAAACCCAAACTTTGGGCGCCGCATGGAAACCCCAAATTTGGGCGCCGCATGGAACCCCAAATGGGCACCGCATGAAACGCCAATTTTGGGCGCCGGGGGAAACCCCAAATTTTGGGCGCCGCATGGAAACCCCAAATTTTGGGCGCCGGGTGGAAACCCCAAATTTTGGGCGCCGCATGGAAACCCCAAATTTTGGGCGCCGCACAGAAACCCCAAACTTTGGGCACCGCAATTTGGGGTTTCCACTCGCGCTTGGTTGAATTTCTTCACTTTGACATTCAGAGCACTGGGAAAAAATCACATTGCGTCAGCATCCGCAGGGACCATCGCAATGTTTTTTTTTAATTAAATAGTCGAATTCCCCTTGTCCGTACCAGTTCTGAGTCGACTGTTCGACGCCTAGGGAAAAGCCCCTGGCAAGGGGCATTCTACGCCCGTAGCCCAATCGGCACGCAATTGTCCACCCTCGCCGCGAGAGCAGCTCAGGCAGGCTGCCGATAGCCCACGAGTTGAGGGTGCAGACCCCTAGGCCCAGCCCTCAGAGCCAATCCTTTTCCTGAAGTTAGGAATCCGTTTTGCCGACTTCCCTTACCTACATTGTTCTATTGACCAGAGGTTGTTCATCTTGGAGACCTGATGCGGTTATGAGTACGACCGGGCATGAACGGTACTTGGTCCTCCAGATTTTCAAGGGCTGCCGAGGGCGCACCAGACACCGCAAGACGTGCGGTGCTCTTCCAGCTGCTGGACCCTATCCCTGGGTGAACCGATTCTAGGGTGGGCAAGCTGTTGAAAAGAAAAGATAACTCTTCCCGGGGCCCCTGACGACGTCTCCATATTTCCTAACGTTGCCGCCCCAAGCCATGTCCCAGTTGGGGAATATTAACCCGATTCCCTTTCGATGCTCGTGCAGAGTGCACCCTCGATACAAGGCTTCCCCATCTCTTACGATCGACTAACCCATGTCCAAGTGTTGTTCACATGGAACCTTTCCCCACTTCAGTCTTCAAAGTTCTCATTTGAATATTTGCTACTACCACCAAGATCTGCACCGGGGGCTGATCGACCCAAGCTCACGCCCGAGGTTTCTCAATGACCCCCGCGTCCTCCTACTCATCGGAGCCAGGCAATTGCTCCGACGGTCGAGTATAGGTTGCGCGCTTCAATGCCATCCATTTTCGGGGCTAGTTGATTTGACAAGTGAGTTGTTACATACTCCTTAGCGGATTTCGACTTCCATGACCACCGTCCTGCTGTCTTAATCAACCAACACCCTTTGTGGGATCTAGGTTAGCATGCAATTTGGCACCGTAACTCGACTTTCGGTTCATCCCACATCGACAGTTCTGCTTACCAAAAATGGCCCACTTGGATCTCTCGATTCCACGGCGCGGCTCAATGGAGCAGCCACACCCTCTTACCTATTTAAAGTTTGAGAATAGGTCGAGGACGTTATGCCCCCGATGCCTCTAATCATTTGCTTTACCCGATAAAACTCGCGCATGAGCTCCAGCTATCCTGAGGGAAACTTCGGAGGAAACCAGCTACTAGATGGTTCGATCAGTCTTTCGCCCCTATACCCAAGGCAGACGAACGATTTGCACATCAGTATCGCTACGAGCCTCCACCAGAGTTTCCTCTGGCTTTGCCCTGCTCAGGCATAGTTCACCATCTTTCGGGTCCCAACAGTTGTGCCCGCACTCGAACCCTTCGCATAAGCTCAAGGTTGGTCGAAGATGCACCCCCCCAAGGGAGGGGATCTCGCCCGTCAGCTTCCTTGCGCCTCGCAGGTTTTCAAACCCAGCGACTCGCACACATGTTAGACTCCTTGGTCTGTGTTTCAAGACGGGTCGAATGGAAATCCCGCCAACCAACACCACAAGCGCGGAGGTGCACATGGCCCGCCACAAAGGTGCACGCTTCGTTCCTCGACCACTGCAGTGGCAAACTAACAGGCGGAAATCCACCCGCGCTTGTGACGATGCAGCAGCCCGTGTTGGTTTGCACCTCAAGTCGAGCGGTGGACCAGCCTGAGCCGTTCCACATCCGACCGAGACGCTTCGATAGCCTCCATCCGCTTCCCTCCTGGAAATTTCAAGCACTCTTTAACTCTCTTTTCAAAGTCCTTTTCATCTTTCCCTCACGGTAGTTGTTCACTATCGGTCTCTCACCCGTATTTAGCCTTGAACGGAATTTACCACCCAATTAGGGCTGCATTCCCAAACCAACCGACTCGCCGACAACGCCTCGTGATGCGGAAGGGTCCCGTGCCGATGGGGCTGTCACCCTCTCAGGCGCCCCCTTCCAAGGAACTTGGCCCAGGTCCACCGCTGAGGACGCTTCTACAGACTACAATTCAAGTGACGCTGCCGCCCGATTTTCATGCTGGGCTCTTCCCAGTTCACTCGCCGCTACTAGGGGAATCTTTGTAAGTTTCTTCTCCTTCGCTTAATTATATGATTAAACTCAGTGGGTGTTCTCGCCTGAGCTGAGGTCGCAAAGTTGGAGCTAAATCCACCCTACCCGATGGGAGGGCAAGAGAGAGAAAAGCAAGTTCGAGCGATGCCACACAAATCCTGCATCAGCTAACGGCGACTGCCCATCCAAGAGGACAAGATCACCGCTCACCGATGCACTCCATGAAACATCGCTTGAGGTATTTAAGCCAACCGCACCGCGTTGGGCACGGACGACCAGCTCCGCTGCTCCCTAGCATATTGCAGGGAGCGCGTTTGAATGGGATGTGACACCCAGACAGACGTGCCCTCGACCGAGGCCTCGGGCGCAAATTGCATTAAAAAACTCGATGATTCACATGATTATGCAATTAAAACTAAGTATCACATTTCGCTACGTTCTTCATCGTAACAAGAGCCGAGATATCCGTTGCCGAGAGTCGTTTCCATGTATTACCGAAATATCGGCCACAACACTTAATAGGGGCACCCCCCACAACAAATGCAAGTCCAAGGGCCGAAGGGAGGAAAAACGCATGAGAGAAAGAGAAACAAAGGTGCCTACCCCCCTCAAAGGAGGAGGCTAGAACAGAGAACAATCTCCCCGAGCCCCACGCCCTCGCAAAATGGGGGGAAATGCATGGAACATCGATCGAGAAGGACTAGGGTGGCCACCCCTGGAGCTCGCACTGCTTTTAGTCCTTCCCGAACACCAGTCCACAACAATTCCCCCCTTTCTCCGTAAATCTAGGGACCGAAAGGAAGAAGGGAAGAAAACGAGGTGAAAGAAATAGAAGAGATCAAACGTGGCTATCGGCTCACAAGGGGAGGGCTCAAGAAAAGCACAAGACTCCCAAGCCCCGTGCCTTCGCAAAAAGGGGGGGAATTGAAGGGGACGACGATCGAGGAGGACTAGGGTGGACACCTTGGGAGCTCGCACTGCATTTCGTCCTTCCCGAACACCAATCCACAACAATGCCACCTTTTCTCCATAAAGCTAGGGGCCAGAAGGAAGAAGGGAATAAAACAACATGAAAGAAAGGGACATCAACCGTGGTTACTAGATCACAAGGTTAGGCTTCAAAATGAGAACAAGCTTCCCCAACCCCGTGGCTGTGAAAAAAAGGGGGAACTATAGGGGACGATGATCGAGAAGGACTAGGGTGGCCACCCCGGGAACTCACACTGCGTTTCGTCCTTCCCCAACACCAATCCACAACAATCCCACCTTTTCTCTGTAAAGCTAGGGGCCGAAAGGAAGAAGGGAAGAAAACAATATGAAAGAAAGAGAGATATCAAACCTATCTGTCGGCTCACAAGGGGAGGGCTCAAACAGAGAACAAGCTTCCCCAACCCAGTGCCTTCGCAAAAAGGGGGGAACTACAGGGGACGACGATCAAGAAGGACCAGGGTGGCCACCCGTGAACTCGCACTGCGTTTCGTCCTTCCTGAAAACCGATCCAAAACAATCCCACCTTTTCTCCGTAAAGCTAGGGGCCAAAAGCAAGAAGAGAAGAAAACAACACGAAGGCAAGAGATATCAAACATGGCTACCGACTCACAAGGGGAGTCTCAAACAGAGAACTAGCATCCCAAACCCCACGCCTTCGCAAAAAGGGGGCAACTGCAGGGGACGTCGATCGAGAAGGATTAGGGTGGCCACCCAGGGAACACGCACTCCTTTTCGTCCTTCCCAAACTCCAATCCACAACAATCCCACCTCTCCTCCACAAAGCTTAGGGGAAAAAGGAAGAAGGGAAGAAAACAAAACCAAAGAAACAAAGATCCCAAGAAAAGAGGGAAGCCCAACAGCACGCCGAGTATATGTCCGCTAACCAGAAAGAGATCGAACAAGGTGTTAGTGTCGGTCTTAAAGCCCTCCATCAGTGATCAATTGCTCTTTGCATATGCATGGTTAGGTCTCTCATCAGTGTCAATTTTGCATCCCGCTAGGCATGCCATAACACTGAATGGAGGAAGCTAGTCATTTTTCCCTTCTCGGCTTTGCTGGATGAGGTCATACTACAATGAAATTGAGTCATACTTGTCGTTATTTTGTCTTGAGGTCCCATGGTCTTAGGTCTAGGGTTTTGAGTTAAAATTATGTCAAGGTCACGAGTCAAGGTCAGTGAGTGCCCAGCAAGCCAGAGGGAGGTATGTACATGTGTTTCATTGTTACTTTCATCAGCTACAGATCATTTTATGCCTTGGATTTAAAAACTCTGTTTTTTAAGTCCAAGGATCATGACAAATTTGTAAAAATAAAGAAATTCTTAGAAGTTTGCAAAAGTGCCGGCAACAACCCTGGTTCCTTCTCCACAGTCCATCAGATGGTCAACCTACAAAAAGAACGGAGTCCAACGCATCAAAAGAGCTCATTTCAGGACAAAAGGACTCTAAACAGTGTTAAAAAGAAAAGCAAATTGAAAACATTAGAAAGTGGGTTCTAAAGTCAAATTTTTTTTAAAATGACCCTATAAAAGCTAATTTCCCTCTTTAGTCACTCTTATTGTGCAATTGAGAGTGAAATTTTCATGCTAGAGGCAAAGAACGCGATTTCATGGCAACGGTCAGCAATTCCAGTGCCTGGGAAGGTGCGCGGTCATTTCATAAGTGTGCACAGATTTCTGGGCAGCGCACGGCTCTGAGAGGAGATTTTTGCTGAAGGAAAATACACAGGCGCGGATTTCTGGGTGGTGCGCGGATTTTCTGGGGAAGTGCGCGGTCATTCGGGCAGTTTATACAAAAAACTCACCCAAACAGTAAACTTTCTTCCAAGTTCACTCAAATTTGCCAAGGTATGATAATTTCATGGATGGGTAGCGTGTTTATGGTCATTTTAACCATGAGAAATTATGAAGAAATAGGTTAAATGATTGATGTCTTTGCAAGCTTATGTTAGGTTGTATTGTTTGTTTTTCAAGGTAATTTTTCCTTTATTCCCTTCCATTAGTTTCCCATGATAAATTCACATGTGTTAGAGTGTCATTTTCATTAATCTTATTTGCAAATTAATGCTAGACCCCATCCCGAAATCCATGAAACCCTAACCCCTCCTAAACCATATTTTAAACCCTAGTTTCCTACCATGCATCATGCTCAAACCCTACACCATTACACACAGCAAATTATATATGTAAATTGCACAGCAAAAGAATGAAAACAAATATAGTAAAAAGAAATGAAAGTGATGACAAGGCATGCAAACAAGAATTGTAAAAAATAGTAAAAAATATAATTTGCATAGCCTTATAAAAAACAAAAGAAAAATGTCATCTTGCTGTAAATATCAAAGGTTAGAAGCTGTGTAAAAACATGACAAAGTTTATCAAATGTATCAGCTGCTAGCTATCAAAAAGGAGCAGTTTTGCTGTGCCAGGGTTTGTCAAATAACATGGTATCATCTCCTTTTCCCTAGACTCTGTTTTCCTACCCATTCCCTTCATGAAAAACCTAATTCAATTGCCTATCCCATTTTCAAACTCCCTATGCAATTGAATCTCCTTCCCTATTGTCAAAACATGCAATGAAACCCTAATTCACTCATGATAAATGCAATTATGAAACTGCCAGCGCTATTGAAAGACTGTTGTTGTGAAAATTGGTTGGCAGACTTTGTTTGTAGGTTTCATTACTCCCTAATCCTAATTCACTATATCCCCTCATTCCCCTAATTCCCTTGATACAATCCCTCTCCCCTCCATTGCAAAATAATCACAGCAACCCTTCCCTTCCCCTTGTAATCAAATACCCAAAGCCCCTGTTTTCCATCAGCATTAAATGGCCATTTTTACATGTGAAAAAACAGAGTATGCTTATGAAAAGCATGCAAAAACAAAATGAAACGAGCTGCCTGCTATTTGTACATAAGTAATGCTGCCCTATCCTCCTATGCCCATGACATCCTCCCCTCCATCATGAAAATTTTCATTGTCCTTTCCCTTGATGTTTAAAAAACACAGTTTCCCTAAATAAAGTATTGATTTGCAAATGTTGAAAGATGGAATGACATATTTAGCATTATGTGATATTTTCCTTCAGAATTCCCTGCTTATATATATATTTTTCCCTTTCCTATATGTAAAATTCCCTCCCCTAACATATCCCTCATGATGTTTCCCCTTGAAAACATCATACTTCACAGCATTTTGCAGGCAGGGTAGCGATCATTTTGACTTGTTTATTCCACCTTGCTCAATAACACCATGTCAACTACTGAGACTAATGAGCAAGGTGATGACCAATCATCATCTACTGAGATTGAGACACAGCTGAGGCCTCGTAGGGGAGGCAAGAGTGGCTATCACAAGAAGGTAGAGCCCACATCATTGACTGAGTTGCAGGCTTGCCCATTTGCAGTATCTTGTTTTCAGCACATGGCTTGTTATCAGTTTTGTGAGAGGCTCTCACACATTCAACATCACAGAGAGTTGGCTCGGTTGTTTGTCCTACATCTCCATGATGGGCAGGTCACCCTTGCAGGGGTGAATTTTGTATTTTCGCCAGAGGCTATCACAGATGCTACTGGGATACCCAATGTGGGTGAGGTGTGGCTGAAGCGCAAGTGGCTGGACTTAGTATATTATGAGCCATATGTAAGGTCTACCTGTATGCATAACTTGTCAGGTAACTTTCCCATCAAGTTCCTCCGAGCAGAGTATATAGATATCATGAGACTTATTATGCACTACTTCACATGCGAGGGGAGATTCGCACGAGTATCATCTTATGATATACGCATGTTGATGCACTTCACCAGAGTGAGAATCATGAACATTGCA
>APFE031579197.1:13319-109090 GCA_000404065.3 Pinus taeda
GCAATGGTTTTTCGGTCCATGGTATTGGATGCTTCGGCATGTATAAATATGTATTGTAACATTGAAAGGAACATAATGAAAAATCAAGCTGGTAGTCCCAGTTTTGGGATCCAGAAGAAAATCTCTGTGCATATGTGTTTTATGTGTTATGCTCTCACATTTTTATTTTTCCTATGATTTAGAATTCGTATGCAGGTAATTTTTGTACAGGGTTAAAACCTACAATTTTATGTGAGAGGGAGGTGTGGATTAGAAGTGTGTGGAGGGGGGAAGTTTGTGTTCCTTGTTTCATACACTTATTCTCTCGCACAATAATTCTTCCTCATACGCATTACAAAGACACTTCATTTAATATTGGATAATAACTATTTAATTAACAAATGTTGAATTACAAATACACTTAGTATTCGAGAAGCTCAAATAAAATGAGCCCACATAGACATAGTAAAGGGGCAATTAATTACCCAACCTTATTTCTCACTCGATATAAAATTTTCATACCCAAACTTTAATAAGGAAAAAATAGTAATTAATTGATTAATATGTAGTGTGTAGGAATGTATGCGAAGATACAGAACACTATGGAAGAAAGTATTAAATAAGAACTGTGAATACCAATATTTTCCATTTCTACTTTGATACAAATTTTAAACAATTAAAGTCATCACATCAGATCATCGACAAAGTAGTTTTGCAATAGCTCCTTTGCATCTCGATATCAAATAAAACACACATTGAAAACAAACTTTCTATGGCCAAAAAATGTATTGCCAAACTTGCTATTTAATTGATTAGTATGTCATGTTATGTGGGAGGGAGATGTGTGGAAGAAGTGTGTGCTAGTGGGATGTATGCGGAGGTAAAAAACATTTCGGGAGAAATTTTTAGTTCCTTGCTCTACACATTTGTTCTCTCACACAAAACTTCTTCCTCATGCGCATTAGAAAGACAATTCTTTAAATATTATATAATAATAATTTAATTCATAAATGTGAGATCATAGATGCACATAATATTAAGGAACTGTGAATACCAAGATTTGTTGTTTCTACTTTGATACAATTTTTAAATGATCAAAGCCTTTGAACATAATTTTGAAAACTACACATCGAATTATCAACAAAGTAGTGTTGTCACAACTCTTTTCATCCTGATATCAAAAAAAGAGCCCATGTTGACATAACCCAATATACACATAAACCAAATATTTCATGCCCCAAAATATAATAACCCAAAAATGGTAATTAAATTTGTTGAGAGATATGAAAAATAAGTGTGCAAAGGAGAAATGTATGCATAAATGTAGAGCATTGCAAATCAAAGTTTCTATTCCTTGCTCCGCACAACCATTTTCCTGCACAACACTTCTTTCTCATACATATTAAAAGGACACTTAATTTAATATTGGATATGAAGTTTTTTCCTAATGTTAAAATAATTTCGTGTCTAATTTTTTTTTTTTTTCCCTCTGCACCCCCTTTAACTTGTGCATTCCCCCTCCTCTGCACACCCTTCATTCTGCACACCTTCATGACTCCATACACTTGTTCTCTCACAAAATTCAAATTGTAAAATTTTAAAATGAAAAAAAGTTTAAAATGAAATAAGAGGTAAACACACTAGGAGTTGCTGTGTTAGTGCTAGTGTCAATGCCAATGCCCATGTTTCTCCTTTCACACCTCCACACACATTCCCCTCTGCATAAATCTTTTAATTAAACATATTAAACTTTTAACTTACCATTGCTTGCACCTAAAGACTCCACACTATGATCCTCCTTCACATATTTTTTTAGTGCCCCCCACCCCCTCGCTTATGTATGCGGCCTGCAACAATGCGAGCTTCGACATCGTTGGGCAGCGCAGTAGTAGTGTCAGGCATTACAATGTCAGTGTCAGAGCACTCGCCGATGGAATGGCCACTTACAAAATTAATATTTTTTTTATATTTATTTTAGAATGATTTTTCAGGAACTGACAAATATCGAAAATAAACTACCCTCACCAAGGAAATTATGTCACATCAACCCTCACTCAACCAATGGAAAATTAGAAATAAGAATTCCATATATTTGAATTATAAAAAATAGGAATATTCATCATTTTCTCGAAACTTTGGTTAAAGTGACAAAAAATTGGCAAACTAATTGAGAGTCAAGGGATTTTGATTGCAAGGTGAGTGCTATAGTCCCCGACGAGGCAAGGACTAAACAGGCGGGAGATGTTTAACAAATAAATAACTACAAGGTAATATTTTTATAAAGTACTATTGTATCTTGTCTACAAATTATTTTTGGTGCTGATTGAATTACATTCGTTGTCTCCACTGACTAAGGTGTAATTGTTGCTAAATCAACATGAATTAGTCATTACTCATTTGTTAAATCTCCACTATTCTATGCTATTACAATCACTTTAGCCCAATTCTTAACTTCAATTAGAAATCTTTCCAAAATAATTTTATCTTCCAATGATCAATAACAATTATAGATAGAAGAATAACTAAAAAGAACAGTAAGAGACAATCAAGAATAATAAGAGACACAAGGATTTGGTAAAAGACCAGGGAAAAACCCACAATGGGGAAAACCCTTTCAAATTATTCTTCTTACTAGATTGTTATAAAATGTTATGAAAATCGAGTATAATGTTCCAAATTCATCAACAAGAGTCATAGTCAAGCTTTTGACTTATCCAATAAAACAACCAACCAAGATCCAAAAGATGAGCCAAAATTCATATTTGGTCAAAGTCAATGGAAACAACAACAAAAAAACAAATAATAGGCAATGGTCAATGGTCAATATTCCTTCGATGGAGCTCGGTCAATAGTCAAAGAATGAGGCCTTCCAAAATGGTCAAAGTGCTGTAAAAAAAGTCCCAAAATTCTCCTTCAAACTCAATAAAAGTTAAAGGAAAAGGCTACTGAAACCCTTGTTGCAAATTTGAAGTCAACCACAACCAAAGTGCCCAGAAATTATCGATTTTTGTGCCAAATAATTTGGTCCTCCAAAATATTCTAAAATCCCAAGTCAAATCAAGTCAAACTAGGCACAATCACCAAAAGTCAACATTGATAAAAGTGTTAGTCAAAACAGATTTCAGCCTCCTTCAATTTTGTCCTTTCTCCTCCTCGCACATGTGGATGAAGACCTACAATATTTCAGATATATCGAACCCAAGAGAGAAGAGAGAGATTATTGATGTCATGTCTCCAAATGAGGTTCCTTGACTTGTGTTTATAGGTGTTGAAGGAGGTAAGATTAGCCTTTTAGGTTGACTTTGATTTCTTGTGTCACTACGGATTTTCACTTCAAAAAATATTTTTTCCTTAAACAAATTGAGTGATTCTAGGGGAAATTTTTGGTCTCTCTGAATGAGGAATATTGTCCAATGAAGGGAATTTATCCCTGATCTTCCAAATTAACAATCCCTCCCAGCTAGGGAGAAATTTCTGACTATAATATATGTCCCATCTTAAATGTTTCGTCATCATCAAGTCAAATGTCACCTCTACTATTCTCTGCTCATATTTTCTCATCTGTTGAACACTCTTGAATCTAAAAGAAGAAGAATTTGACATTGGAGGGGAGCTCAAGCTACAACCCTCTATCCAAGGACAATAGGTAGGATATGACTTACCATGGAAGGTAAGGATCACAACTATCCTATTGTATGTTGATCTTCCCATTAGGACCCTAAAGAGTTAAGTGGTAGAACACATGTATCCACTACCTCTGGGAGGATATACACACTTACCATGAATGGTAAGGATCATATACAACACAAGGCACTTGGGGGAGATACACACTTACCTTGCAAGGTAAGGATCAGACATGCCCAAGTCACCTCCCAACCCATTGGACAAATGGGGAGGAACAATCCCAATAAGCCCAACTTATGGGTAGTATGCATACTGGGGTATACTTGGCAGGGGAAGATACACACTTACCATGAGGTAAGGATCAAACATGCCTTGAGATGACAATGGGGGAGATATACACTTACCGTGAGGTAAGGACTAAACACACCTATTATCCACGAGTTCCCTCAACCTCAGGAGCTCTCTGACTCAATTCCTCACCCTAGGAGCTCAAACAGGGGGGAAGTGCAATTCTCAGTGTCCTCGATCAGCTGGAACCCTTACCCAAGAGGGCCACATCCATTAGCCCAAGTTGTTCCCCGAAGACCAAGAGATTCCCTTTCGATAAATTCTTGGTGAGTATGTTTACAATCTACTCGTCTGTCAAAATGTGATGATGTTATACGACTCCTCTCTGCACCATGTATTGAATATAGTGATACGTGATCTCAATATGCTTGGACTTGTCATGAAACACGAGATGATCCCACACTTATTGTCACAATGTATAACTGTTGTATCCAGGACTTGCTCAAACAACTCTCCAAAGAGTTTCCTCAACCAAACTGCATCACAACTAGCCATGCGAGCATAAATGTACTTTGCCTCTTCTATACCCAAATCCATGTAATTCTATTTCCTACTCATCCAAGATATCATGACAGATCCCAAGTTAAAGAAAAACCCTGATGTGCTCTTTCTGTCAATAACGTTTCCAACCCAATCAATATTGGTGTATCCATGAAGTTTCACATCTCTGACAGTATATCTCAGACCAAGATTGATCAACCCATGCAAATATCTCAGCACATGCTTGGTAAAAACTAAGTGTGCATGAAGTGTCTTAGTCATGAATTGACTCAAGGTGTTCACTGCAAAGAATATCTCTGGACAGGTGTTCACAAGAAACATCAATGCTCCAATCAGTTGACGATACTTAGAAGGGTTGGCCAAGTTGAGTCCAGAAACATATTTGCATAACTTCTTGAAGTTCATCTCCATTGGGGTGGCCAAGGTTTTACATTTTGTAATACCAAATCTCTCCAACAACTTCACAACATATTTTCCTTGAGAATGGAAAATCTCTTTTGGTCTCTACAAAAATTATAATCCCAGGAAGTAATGCATCATACCAAGATCCTTCATCTCGAATTAAGAGGCCAAATCCCTCTTACACTCAATCATTAGAGTCTCACTACCTGTCAAGAATAGATCGTCAACATATAAAACCAAAATCAAGGGAATACCTTGGACCACTTTGAAGTAAAGGTTGGCATCAACACTACTTCTCATTAATCCAAGATCTGATAGATAACTGTTAATGCGAGCATACTAGGCTCTAGGGACTTACTTCAAACCATATAATGCTTTCTTCAACCTGCCTATGTGATTCTTCTGGTCATTCACTTGAAATCCCTATGGTTTCTCAACATATACTTATTCCTATAATATGCCATGAATAAATGCCATATTTACATGCATCTAATGAAGGTTCTATCCTCAACTAGCAACACGGGCAATAATTGATATAATAGTGGTGTAGCAGGCAAGAAGTGAAAATATGTCATCATAATCTTCTCGCTCTTTCTGGGAGAATCCTTTAGCCACAAACCTTGCCTTATACTTTTAAATGCTTCCAACAACTCCATGTTTGATCTTGTACAACTATTTAGAGGTTATGATGAACTTCATAATGGATTCATACTCTTTGGCCATAACATTATTCCAAGCTTATTCTTTCACTGATTCCTCAAATGTTGGAGGTTCATCCTAGATGATGTTACTGATAGCTACGACATACCCTTGGAACCTACATGGCTTCTTGTTTCTCGAAAGGTCCCTTTGGAACGAATATGTCTCTCAACAATTTGCAATGTATCTCGAAGCCTAAATGGTCTCTTCTTGGTAGGGGGATCATTTAGAGGAGGGTCCAAGGGATCCATAGGATCCATGGGATCACCAATAACGTCCTTCTCGTATTTCGACATAGAAGGACCTTCTAGTAAATCCATGTCATCATCTTTCTTCAGAGGAGGTGAAGGAATGTCCCTCGCTTTTCCAAGGGAAACATCTTCCTTGAAAGTTACATCCTTGCTAAACTTGACCTTTTTTTGGCCAGATATATATATTTTTAAATGCCTTAGAATTTTCAAATACCCAAAAAAATTACCTTTCTTTCTAGTGGCTTCCAACTTGTTCCTTTTGTCCTTCAACACATGGAAATATATGAGGCAACCAAATATCTGGAGATGACTAATGTTGGGCTTCATACTAGTGAACATTTCTTCGGGAGTCTTGTTAACCAGAGCTTAATGAGGAACCATGTTTTGAATATATACCATTGTATTTGTTGCTTCTCCCCAAAGGATCCTCAACAACTTTTGGTCATGCAACATGGTTCAAGAAATTTCCACAATGGACTTGTTCTTTCTTTCATCCACTCCATTTTTCTTAGGATTGTAAAGTACAATAGTCTCCTTCTTGATACCTTCATTCTTGCAGAAGTCATTGAACTCATTTGAAATGTATTCTCCACCATTTTTGGACCTAAAGACCTTACTTTTTTTTCCTGTTTGATTTTAGATCAATGCATTGAATTCCTTGAACATATTAAAAGCTTCATACTTATGCTTCAAATAGTAAATCCATGTTTTCATGGAGAATTCATCAATGAATATGATATAGTAAATATGGCTACCAAGAGAGTGCATTGTCATGGGCCCACAAATATCAAAGTGAATGAGTTGAAGAATTCCATTAGTCTTTTTCTTTCTAGAGGGGAACGATCCCCTTGTCTTCTTTCCACTATCACATTCTAGACATACTCCATCATGTGTAGCTTGTACATAAGGCATCCCAGAGACTAACTTCTTCAACTTCGATAGGGATTCATAATATAGATGTGCCAATGTGTGGTGCCATAACTCACTTTGATGATTCATGTCATGTACAATCGCCAATAGAGGCCTCCTATTGAGTCTATAGAATCCTTCAATTCTAGACCCCAATCTGAAAGCATCTCTCGTACGAGATTCCATAGGCCATTTGAGGTATTTTTCTCTTATGAAATCTACTCTCATATCTTTGTCTTTCAAGGAAAATATGGATAAAAAGTTCTTCTTTAGTCCCATAACATACATTAATTCATGAAGAAGAACAGATTCCTAAGAGCCCGAATCATATTTGATAGAACCAAAGCCCATTCACTGGATATGTAGAGTTGTACCCAAGAATTATCTTCAAATTTGTCTCCCTCTCAACTAGATTTGAGAGGAATTCCTTATACCTAGAGAAATTTCTAGAAGCCCCACTATCCACCAACCAACTATCATACTAATTTGGAGGGGAAAAACTAGAAAGAGCAGAAATAAGAATATATTCATATTGGCTAGCAGCTGCATTATTTTCAAACCTAGAATTTCTTGCTCTATTTTGAGTACGATAGCTTCCTTCTCGATCATCGAGGACATCTCTTATTCTTCTATAATATTTCCTTCTTCTATCATTTCTTATTCTCCTATCATTGTACCTATTGTTTTTGTAGCCTCGTTTGGATCATGGAGCATCTCTCTTTCTTGGACAGTCTCATGCATAATTACCATATTTGTGGCCATTGTAGCATTCAATTTGATGCATGTCTTTTCTAAACCTTCTCTTGGAGTCCTTCGATTTTGGATAATACTTTCATGGATTGGATGGTCTCCCTCTACCTTTCTTCTTCTTATCTTGTGTAGCAAATGCATAGGGATCTCCTTCTTCATGGTTTTGAATCCTTCCACGAGAAATCATCTTGGTTTCCTCGTGAGTGCATTATCCAATGAGCTCATCAAATGTCAGAAGTATATTGTTGTTGCTTATATTGGTAATAAAGGTTTACTAAATAGGAGGAAGACCATGAATAATAATCATCACCAATTATCTATTATATAGTCTCACCAACAGTCTGCAATTGATCCCTTAGTTGAGATACCCTCATGATGTATGATTGCACATATTCTCCCTTATTCATATTCAATTCCTTGAGTTTATTATTCGAGTATATGATTCAAAATTTTCACTTGATACATCCCAACCAACTTATCATAAATGTCCTTAGACTTCTTAAAGTTACCAACATAAATAAGTAAATGATATTGCAAACCATCAATGAGAATTTTCTTAGATTTGAGGTCACCTTTCTTGTACTTGGATTTGATAGCAACAAAAACATTCTTTGTAGGCTTAGATACCTTTCCTTTCATATTCCAAAACATCATTGTCATCTAGTATAACTTCCAACCTGATCTTCCAAGCAACAAAGTTTGATGAATCACCGAGATTCTCATTATCCCTAAAGAAAGACCTAGACATCTTGTCTAAATCAAATAGGCTCCTTCAACTTCTTTCTCAGATGATTTATCTTATTAATTGTCTCCCTGGGCTTTGCTATTCACCTTAGCTTTGATACCATGTTAAATTTCCACTGTTATATGTTGTTACAATAACTTTATCCCAATTCTTAACATTAATTAGAAATCTTTCCAAAACACTTTTATCTTCTAATGATCAATAACAATTGTAGATAGAATAGTAAATGCAATGAACAATAAGAGACAATAAATAGCAATAAGAGACATAAGGATTTGGTCAAAGACCAGGGAAAAACACACAACGGGGAAAACCATTTCAAATTATTCTTCTTATTAGATTGTCATAAATTGTTTAGTAAAGAGTACTATGTTCCAAATTCATTAACAAGAGTCAAAGTCAAGCTTTTGAATTATCCAATAAAACAACCAACCAAGATCCAAAAGATGAGCCAAAAGTAAAATCTAGTCAAAGTCAGCTATGGTCAAGGTCAATGACAGAAAAAGTCAATGGTCAATGGTCAACAATCCTCTAATGGAGCTCAATCAGTAGTCAAAGAATGCGGACGTCCAAGCTGGTCAAAGTGTTGTTAAAACAATCCCAAAATTCTCCTTCAAACTCGGCCAAAGTCAAAGTCAAAGTCAAAGGAAGTGAACACCCTAGTTGTAGATCTGAAGTCAACCACTGTAAAAGTGTCCAAAATTCTCAATTTTTGTGCCAAATAATTCGGTCCTCCAAAATAGTCCAAAAACCTAAGTCAAATCAAGTCAAACTATGCCCAATCACTAAAAGTCAATGCTGGTCAAAACAGATTTCGACCTCCCCCAATTTCATCCTTTCTCCTCCTCACATGTGTGGATGAAGACCTATAATATTTTATATGTATCGAACCCAAGAGAGAAGAGATAGATTCTTGATGTGATGTCTCTAAATGAGGTTCCTTGACTTGTATTTCTAGGCATTGAAGGAGCGCTAATTAGCCTTTTAAGTCGACCTTGATTTTTTGTGCTACTGTGGGTTTTAACTTCTAAACTTAATTTTTCCTTAACCAAATTGAGTGTTTCCAGGGGAAATTTTAGGTCTCTTTGAATGAGGACTATTGTCCAATGAAGTGAATTTATCCCCGAGTTCCCAAATTGACATCATTCACAAGAATATGCGCAAACAATATGAATAAGTATGAATAAATTCTTTATATATGGTTAGTTATTAAGAATTTCAATGAAAGGTCTGAAAATGATATGAATAAAGTATGAATAAATTCCTTACATATGGTCAATTATTAACAATTTCAATGAAAGGTGTTCAATGTTAATGAACTTTAATTTCATAGATTCACTTAGCCGAAATTTGAATATTGCATCACACAAAAGTTGTTTTCATTTAATTTATTTTAATTATTTTTAATAAATTTTGATTGTGCCAAGGGGCACTCTACAGTCCTGTATGGGAGAGATGTGTAGGTGTAATGTAAGAAAGTAAGAAAGTATATATGTCAATATTTTTTTATCATATTTATAGTTGGGTTGGTTTTATAATGTACTAGTGTCTTATGATTAATCTAATTTAACATACACAACATTTATTATAATATATAATTTATAACCATAGGTTAGGGTTAAAACACTATAATTTTGATTTAAAGCACTGACACGATCTTAATAATATATTTCTTATATATTATTTTATAATTTATACCTATAATTGATACAAATTAATATATATATAACATTTTTAAATGTGATTTAAATCTATTCGTTAGCATTATAGCACAAGACACATAAAATATATTCTTAGTATAATATTTTATAATTTACAACATAACAGGTTAATGTCATTTAATATATAAATTTTTTATTATAATATATAATTTATACTTGGGATGGGTCTTAGATTCAAGTCCCAATGTTTTAACAATTTCTTTACAAATAACACTTTGTTGGGAACTAGAAACTTCACCATAGGGATTCTGGATGGAGGCCTCATACCTGCAGATAGGGTTTGGAGTTGAATGCCATGACACAACTAGAAGGTGTCAGTATTGTAGGCAAGCGTGGATCCTTGAGGTGGAAGTGTTGGTTTCCCTTCTTGGGACCTTTCCATTTTTCTTATACCCCATTTCATAGCCACATAGAAAGGTTTTTATGTTTGCTCTAGTGGCAAGGTTGGAGGGAATTAAGTTTTTATGGGGATATCAGAGAAAAAGAGGGTTTTACTCTATAGTAAAATGATAAAATCGGATGGTTGTGTCGAGCTAGAGCCAAATCCATTGCATATTCTGGCGGTTTGGGATTGGAGCCCAATAAACATAATTTAGCTAGGGTAAATCTTCCAACCGTGCCTCCACATGTTACCATGTTTGATAGTCAAGGTTTCCTAGCACCGAGAGGTTTCACTATCACATAATCAATTGGAAAGGAGGCTAGTGAGGGAACGACACAGTGTAAATATGAGATGACTCAGGAAAAAGGAGCGAAATGCCCAAAATCATAAACATATATGTCCAAGGTTTTAGTCGAGGGTTCAGTAAGTAGATAAATACCTAAATTCTCTGATTCAACACCTCATAAGAAGAAAAATATATTCTATACAAGTTGGTTAGAGGATATTGTGAAGAGTAGCGGCTTGTGGGTAAAAAGTGGACCTCATAAGGTGAATGGAGTAGGGCTTTCAGACAGAAAATATGAAGGGAATTTAGCAGCTGGAAAATGCTCATAGAAGAGGGATAGCCATACAAGACCGATATTAGGAACTCTTGGAAAAGAGAAGTGTCTCAATTGAAAGAAAAGGGTTAGCATTTTGGTAGCAAATTAAAGTGACCTAGGAGGAAACCCTAATAGAAAAGGGGATATGGGGTTTACTAGTGGAATATGTGGAGTAGTTGAGGAAGGAAGAGAAGGAATCCCAATCTCATCTTCTTAGGGAATTAGCTAGAAATTAATCACCAAAGGAAAAAAATTCCAAAGTTGGGGGAGTTGTGCTCTAGCCTTTGTGGATCTTCTTATCAAGAGACATTCCCTCATGGAGTGGGAGCAAACATCAATATCACAACTATGGAAAATGGGACATAGGGGGTTGGTACTTCCCGAGCAGGAGAGACCCTTGGGGGGGGGAACATACAATTTGTCTCAGATCAGAGTCAAAGTTTGACAGAATAGGCGTCCAAATCAAAAGGAGAGGAGACTCATAAGACCGACTCCATGTGGAAGAAAGTATGAGGTATAAAAACAAAATATGAGGAAAATAACCTGGGTTTTGGGATAGATATATATTTCGATTCAACAATGTTGACCTTTGAACATATACTTGTGGGAAGAGATAAAGGGAAGTATTTCACGGTGAAGGAAATTAGTGAATGGGTCAAGCAGTCTTGGAAGGACTCCCCGATGCATGAGGTAGAGGTGACAATCCTTGTCCACAGATGGTTCATGTTGCACTTCAAATCTATAGAAGATGCTTTGTGGGTGGTTGGAAGAAATTGGAATATAACATCATCCCCGATCCTGCTTAGGAGATGGAGCCCTTTGTTCGACACAAGCAGGGAGAAATTGGAGGAATTCACAATGTGGATAAGATTACTGGCCCTTTTGCCGCAAATGTGGACAAAGGATGTTTTTAAGGCCATTAGAGACAAAATTGGGGAATATTTGAAGGTCAACATGTCCTTTATTCCAACGAGGACTAGAAGAGTGGCCGAAATCCTAGTAAATCTAGACCCTTGGGAAGGCTTGTTTGAAAATATGAAATTTTCATTTGATAGCCATAGTCATATTGATGAGTGCTAGTATTGCAGCAGGGATGCTGCAACTCCTGGGCTACCAACTTTACTTATCAACCCAAGGTTCATACAAACTTGGAGGTGACAGTGCTATATGCACAAGTAAAAGTGAAGGTCCTGCTTGTTGTCACTGTTCATTCGGTGAGAGACCCCAAGGGTTCCAAGCCAGACTTCTATAGAGTCAGAAGAAGTTTGATTCTTTGATGGAAGAAGAGAAACTACAGTAATGAAGAAAAAAACATGTAATGCTAAATCACACCATATCCTAGTTAACCATTTAAACAACTATGCTAAGTAGAATTTCTAAATGAACACTAACCTATTGCCGCTATCTAAGCTACAAAAGTAAAGAGAATCAACCATACTAATGTGTAAGCAAGAAAACTAAACTAAATCTATTTTTACTTTTTTTGGTTTTTTTTAGGCAAAATCAAGTATGAAAATTAATTGTTCTTGTGGATGTGACAGGTGGATGGAAGGTGATTGCTAAAAGGCTTATGGAGTGGTTGGATGGTGTGGAATGGTCCTAGGAATGTTTTTGTGACTTCCTAGAGGTTCCCCATCAATTCAGCCTCAAAATAGGTTATTTCAAGAAAACCTACAGGATGTACTAGAAACCTACATGATGATCCTGTAGGAATTACAAAAAATCTACAGGATACATCCGAGAGCTAATTGTGAGGTGTTGGGAAGCTTGGAAAAGGTGTGTGATGAGTGAGATGGGGTGTTATAAGGTCTAGGAACACTCATGAGTCAATATCCAAAATCAGAGATGGCTAGATTCACTCAAGGTATCTAGGGGAATTTCAATAAAAGATGACAAAAACTAGTGAGGGTGATAGTGGAACAAGAGATGGTTAGGGTGGATGAGGTGGAAGGTGGCTGTTGGTGATGAAGTTTGGGTATCCTCCTGAAGTACCTACTATGCTTAAAACATATGTGTTTCCCAAGAACTATGCAACAAGATACATTTTCATAAACTAGAAAATCATGAATCAATTGCCTATATTATGCATGAAGAGAGTGCTAAAGGGAATGAAAGCATGAGTGCAATATTATTACATAAATGGAGTAATGGAAAAAGATGACAATGAAATGAACCAAATGCTGAATCAAGACAACAAACTCCAAAGCTCATGTAAGAACTAGAAATTTGTGTTTTTGGGGCTGCTGAAGGGTCTCTTCCTCAAGTCATGGTCCCACAGGGAGGAAGTGAGGCCGAGACACCTGTTGACAACCTTATGGTGATCCTTCTTCTCCTTGCTAACCTGCTAATTGAAAGAAGGCACAAATGGAAGAAAATTAACATACAACCAATCTAATCTACACGGTTGTAATGGAAATGAAACTACTTAAGAAAATGAACAATTAAACTATGAATCTATGCTAACATACATGTACAATAAAGAGGAGCCTTGGCTGCTAGGGTTGGGCCTTAACCCAAGAGCTTCATTCCTCTCAGTTAACTCAGTGTTGGCTCAAAACAAAACTCATTATTATTATCAAAACAATGGATTACATCCAAAATTGTCAGAAGTCTTGCAGCTCGAAAATAGAGTAGAGTTTTACAATAAAAAATCTGAATCCTACTGAGGTCCTACGCCTCTCTACTTATACATTTGAAGTCTCCAACGACTTCCTTAAAATTAGGGAGGCTCGGCTACCAAAATCGAGATAAACTGGTGCTTTGTCTTTCACTTGCTCGGTCGCCTTTTGGTCCTCATGATTTGGTCGTTTACACTCTGAGCTGATGGAGTAATATTCAAATGGAGGGGTAGTAAATGAGGAGGATTTACCTCCAATAATTCCTCTCCCTTGTCCCATTCGAGTTTTGACCAAGGACTTTGCCAAAATTCCTTGCTTTTATCCTTTAATCTTGCATTAAATGCACATTAGACCACAAAGCAAAATATCCAACTCTAACTCATCTCATAAACAAAATATAATCAAAAGTATGCAATAACTTATGAGAATAGTTGGTTTGACTAAGCTAGGAGGTGAATTAAGGCCCATATAATTAACCAATGATGAGGCTCATCATCACCCCCTACTGAAAGTGTTGCTCATCCTCTGAGCAACTTAGTCAATGTCCATGTTCTTCATGGCTCTAGTAGCCTCTCCGACATCCCATGCCTCTGCTGTAGTCTCTTCTTCTTGTTCACATAAGCTTGCTTTCTTTTCTATCTCTTCTCACTGCCTCTTTTCTTCTTCTTCTTTCCTCCCTTATAGCATCCCTAAGAGTAGTGGTGGACTGAGTTTTAGGCCTATCCAATTGACCTTCAACCTTTGAATTGATTTCTTATACATAGGTGTCCTGTTGAGTGCCTCTCTCAACCTTTGAGGGGAGTGATATTATCTGATCTTCAAGTTGTGTGGCAGTGTGTTCCATCTTCTTAGGCATGCATATATACTATCATCTCCTAGCAACCTAAACATATCCTCAAAATGTGAAATTGCTTGCTCTTGGGCGACAAGATATCTAGGTGCCAGCTGAGGGTCATTTGCAATCAAATTATGGGTGCTGATTAGGGCCATGGGATTTGATTATTCAACTCTAATGAAAAGAGGTTCATTTTTCTCTCTGCCCAATATTCTTTTCATCTCTACAACCCTTGACTCCTCATGGTTCATCCATGATGCCAAAGGCATTTAATTGTAGATCTCCTAGCTTGGCATTAGGATCCCAAACATTCATGTTTGTGAGGGCCATGTTGTGCAAATAAAACTCAGCCATGTTGGCCTTATTCTCTAGTGTACTTTGATCACAAAGATCAATACACTGTCTGTAGTCCTGAAATGACATGGTCCCCCTTTGTGCTAGTGTTTTAATCTGAAACTGCAGCCATTGTTCTTTGAGGTAAAGAGCATAGGATTTAGCTGGCATCCTACACTGGATGGCCTCCAAGGAGAGGTTGGACATACATGCTAGTTGCTTCTCCCTTTCCTGCAACTGTTTCCTTAGCCATGAATTTTCCCTCTCAAGTTGATTTCTCATTATTGCTTCTCTGTCCCTTAAGCAACTTAGCTCTTTGCCCATTTATTTGAGCTTCTCTTCCATGTGCCCAATGTCTTCCACCCCTTTTGACTTGGCGATTTGCATCCATCGGTGGGTTCTGGCCCTTTCCTTCTCAAGTTTGAAAATAATGGGATGGCAAATTTTTGAGGTATTACACTGCCTCCTTCAATAAACCAGTAATAGGAGTCCAGGTTAAGTTGGGGGCTTGGTTGCTTTGTCTTCGGGTCTTCTTCTTTTGTTTCTTGTTGCTCCTCTGCCTTGCTTTCCAATTTTTGTGCTTCCTGTAGTTTCAGAGTATCCTGTAGCACTGTTTTTTCTTCCTGTAGGTTTTGCTGTGGATCCTGTAGGATTTAGTATTAGGCCTCCTTACATATGTGATTGGTGACTTAGGGGAAGGCATTTTGTCTCATTGAGTAGGGGAATCTTCAATCTCAATAGGAATTTTTGTTGATATTTGTGGCTTCCCTTGTTTGATTCTTGTGCTCTTTCTTGTTTTGAAATATAGGGGGTTTTGCCTCCTTTTTCCTTCTTGCTTAACTGGGGTACTGTGAGGGCAGCTGCTGCCTCTCTCTCAATGGCCTTTGGGGACACCCTAGGTGACCCCTCCTTGTGTTCTTTCCCCTTTGTTTCAATGCCTTCTTCCTCTCTGTTTTTCCTTTCTTCTCCCTCTTGTGGTTCTTCCTCATCTCCATCAATTTCTTCCTTAGTTTCCTCCTCTGTTTCACCATCATCCTCCTTATCTTCTCCCTCTTCTTCTTTTCATTTATCATGTTCCTCTGTGTCAGCTCCTTCTTCATCCTAATCATCATTATCTAGCTCTGTATCTTCTTCTTCCTATTTTTCCTCCTCCTCATTGACAGAAGGACTAACATCATAAGTGAGGGTTTTGATGTCATCCTCTGCTGGCAAGTTTCTGAAGACAGACCATATTATAGGGAATCTGAGGTTTTGGAGGGCATCCTCAATGAGGATCCTAATCAACCCATGGTGAGCCAATTGTTGGGAATTCCCTTCCTTTACTTTGTTGCTGGAGTCTATGAGTGATTGCATCAAGAAATATGGTATGCTGAGTCTTTGGTGAATTGGTGTTTCTACCCCAAATCTTAATTCTTCAAGGATCGTGAAATGGTAGCCATAAAAAAAACTATATCTACCCTCACATAAGATATATTTGATGATTTTGTAGCCCACCTCACTCCATGGGTATGGCAGACTGTCCCTTCTTACTCCATTTTTATCCTCTGTGGGTTCTTCACATTCTAAAAAGAATTTCCTTTTTGCCACTTGACTGTCTCCTTTGTCTTCTTTTCTTCATGGAATTCCTAGGGGAAGTGTGGTGACCCTACTGATGAGCACTGGGGTGAGATCTATAGTGAGGCCTCTAACTAAAACAATGGCATGGATTCTGTTGTGTGGAGTGAGGGAGTGAGCAAATTCTTGAGCCACCTCATCATCATACCCTGTGAATTTTTCCAAAAACCCCATCCAGTTGTGTCTTGTAAAGATTTCAGGCACCTGAGGGTGTTGTCATATCCTCATAGTGTTTGTGGGCTCTCTCCTATTAAACCCCCCTGTCATCTTGCTTGTGAAGCTTGAGGAAAAATTGAGAGGGTTGACATAATTTTTTTTTTTAAATGCAAAAGCAAAACAAAGTTGACTGTGTATGGAATTTACCTCTCACATTTGCTAAATTCACTAGATTTTAGAGTATTTCTGGTTCATTTGATTGTACATGGGGATGGAATTTTAGAGCCTACCTCTTTAGAATGGTGGCAGTGGAAAATTCCTGTGATATCCCTTCTTGAAATCTTCTCTGCCTATCCTGTAGACTACCTCTATGTATCCTGTAGACTGTATCTTGTAGACTGTGTTAGTGTCAGTATCTGCATACTTCCATCAGGGATCAAATCTTCTCTTTGCATTTTCATTTTAGGTGTCTCATGTTGAATTTTGGATCATTCCATTAGATCATGTCAAAATAATCCTCTGATGGTTGTTTTCTTCTCAGAAAATCAAAAGATCCATCATAATGTATATTTGTTGACCCATCTCCATGTTGCATTTAGGTATGGTTTCAGTTATGATATTTTTAGGGTCAAGGAAATTGTGTTTTAATTAGGTCTTAGGGTTCATTTCCAAGGTCCTTTCATTAGGTATTAGGGTTCATTTCCAAGGTCAAAAGCATGGTTTCAAGTGTAAATAAAGGGAAACAAAAGTACGAGGATGAACAATAAATAAAGAATGATTGCTAGTAAGTCATGGTTATTGTACAAAGATCTTATGTCACTAATGTAATTTTCATCTCAAAAAACATGTTTTTGAGATGAAAACAGAGTATTTAGTTGATTTGTATTTCTTGATTAAAGTTAAGTCATTTTATGTAATAAGTGTTCCCAGCCGCCTCAAGCATTTCTCCTTGTTGCAAGAAAATGAAACCATTGAATAAATCAAGTCAATCAGAGCATCCATCGACCTGAAACGAGATAAAGAAGGAAAAGCCATTAAACAGAGATTCGAAGACAAAGAAAAGGTTCCAAAACATTAGCAAGTGGGTTTTTCTAAATAAAAATTAAAATTAACCTCTATATAAGATGTCAAATTCCTTTTCCAAATTCATCACTTTCATTTGACAAAGAGAAAGAA
This sequence comes from Pinus taeda, assembly GCA_000404065.3. NCBI lineage: Eukaryota > Viridiplantae > Streptophyta > Pinopsida > Pinales > Pinaceae > Pinus > Pinus taeda. The sequence goes on from APFE031579197.1 coordinate 30,965, forward strand.
GATAATTGAAGGAGAGAGGGGAATTAAGGCCAATTGGTGTCTAATAAAAAAAGGAGGTGCTGCGTGAAGAAGGCGTTGTGCATAGGGATGGAGCGCTGTGCATAGGGCAGGTTTTCCAGTGCAATTTTTCACGGCGCTGCGCACCGGTAGAGGATGCTGCGCATAGGACCAGCAAATGCCAAAACATCATCTCAACCATCCAAATTGTGTTTTTTGCCATCTAGGACTTCTAAACAAGTAAGTGCACTCCTTGAACTATCCTCTCGGCATTCAGTTCATGATTTTGAAGTTGGTTTGCTATTTAAAATTTCAAGCCCTAGGTTTCCTACAAATCCCTCCACCTATCCCTTATACCCTAATTCCCTCAAACAAATCCCTCCACCTATCCCTTTTACCGTAATTACCTTAAACAAATCCCTTCACCTATCCCTTATACCTTGATTCCGTCATATCCCTTATACCCTAATCCCCAAAACAAAATCCTTAAAACCCTATTTACTAAATAGTCCCTACCAAAAATACCCTCCTCACTCTCATATCATATATATCTCATCATACATCGCATAAGCTCCTCTCCCCTTCCCCTATCCCTATTCACCATAACTCACTTCTTGATTACCTTCTCTAGGGTTTCAAAGCTTCAAAATTCAACAAACATGGACAAAGAGGATAGAGATTATGAGGAGGAGGAAAATAGTGGCAATGAAAGCTTGGGAGATGAACCTTAGCATCATAGAAAACCACATAAGGGAGGCATAATCATCAGAGAGGAACCATCAAACATCAGAGAGTTACATGCTTCTCATATGACTGTCTCTTGTTTTAGGCATCTACAATGTTATGAGTTTTGTGAGCAGGTAGAAAGAGTTCAACATCATCCTGAGCTGACCAGGATTTTTGTAGCCAATATCTATGATAAAAAGGTAACTCTTGCCAGGGTGACATTTACAGCTTCATCCTCCATCATTGCTGATTCTATAAGGATTCCAAATGTGGGGGAAAAATGGTATAAGGCGCAAGATTTGGATGAGCACTACTATGAGCCATACATCAAATCCAGGTACAAGAATGAAAAGAAGAGGACCTTTCCTTTCAAGTTCCTTGAAGACAAGTATGCCCTTATGATGAGGATCATTACGAATTATTTCACATGTGAGGGCAGATGTACACCTATCATATTAGGCTTCTTATGCACTTCACAAGAGTGAAAATGTTGGACATCCTATATTTCTTATTCAGGAATATTGAGAAGATGGCCTGCATTGTACAGAAAAATCCATACCCCCAGCAGATGAGTAGTATCTATCACTATTCCTTGATTAAGATGATTGTACTACATCATCCCAACCTCATCAATATCTCCAATGGTCCTTAGATTCCTCCATTGGTGCCCCAAGAAGTAGAAAGGCCTTCCAGCAATGCCAAAGTAAAGAAAGATGAGAAGGTTAACGAGACTAAAGCTGTTGAGGAGCCAAAATCATACAAGACATATCAAAGAGGGGCTAGAAAGTTGTTTGCAGTAGATAGGCAAGTGTTTACTCCACTTGATGTGGAAGGGGCTTTGCCTTCTTCATCGACACAACATGTATAACAGGTGCATCAACTGCATAAAGGGAAGGAAAAGATACTGGAGGAAAGCCTTGATGATGAGGAGGAAAGGGAATTTAATTTGATGGAAGATGATGAACTGGAACAACCACACATCCATCATGGCATTGAGATAGTTGACTTGGAGGCTCGAGATGAGGCAACAAACGAAAGCATAACCATAAGGGAAAAATATGCATATATCCAAGCACTGATGGGCAACTTGGTGAGAGCTAAGCATGTCATTTAATACCTTGAGCAAGAGAACAAGCAGCTAAGTGACAAACAAGTCCTCATGGAGCTGGAACTTCTCAAAGCAAAGAGGCAAAGTGACAAGGGCAAGTCAATAATTCAGGAGGAAGAAACACCAGTTACCTTGACTGCAAAGAAAATAATTGAGAAGGAAATTGAGGAGGATAGAGAAAATTGGCTTGATAGAGTCAACTTTCATTTGGATAAGCTTCTACAAAAGGCCAATAAGGACAATCGAATTATTAGGCATTTGGCTGGCCATTATAGGACTCGGAATAAAATTTGCAACATAAGGGTCAAGCAAATGAAAACAAGGCTAAAACAAGCACTCAAAGGAAAAAAGGAGGGTGATAGGCATAGGTTGCTTACTTAAGCTTCCTTGGCTAACCAAGATACTTAATGGTGGTGTTTTCCATAAATTCGAGCAAATTTTGAAGAATTTTTGCCTTTTGAAGAATTTGGCAATTTTTGACACATAAATTTTGGCTCTACAGTGGTGTTGCGCTTTTCATAGGGGCATCCAATGAGGAAATAGTCAGAATTTTTGGATTCAAAATAATAAGTACATGCACCCTGTGCATTTTCTAAGCTTTTAGAGCAAAACTAGTCAACTAAAAGGTCAAAAAACACCCAAAAATGACCTCTCTGCCCTGTTTTTGACACACAGAAGAAGTCTTGGGAGAATCCGTTTTTGAGGGTTCCAATGAACTCCAAGTGAAAAAATTCAGTATGTTCTCGAAAGTATACTTGAAGAGCTTTCCAATGAGATATCATGAACTCAATTTTGACACCGGGAAGACCTCCAAAATGGTCCTGCAAAAAGCACTGCGCATAGAGCTTGGGCACTGCACATTGGACAAAAATTGTTTTGGGTTTCCACTTCACCGTGCCTTGACTGTAATTTTGGGTTTTCTCTCATGGATGGTGTTTTACTGATGTAAATGGTGACTAGGCATGTAAATAGGATGGATAATAAGTACTATACGGTAGATTCATTAGATTAAAAGTTATCTTGAGGACAAATGAATCAGTTTCCTCACTTTCAGAGGCACGTTGTTAGGTTTCCTAGATTGCAGTTTCTTGTTCAGTTTTTGATGGATTAGTTCCTTATCCTTAGGAATTCGACCCCTGAGGATGGGAGGAGGTTGAATCATGTCTATATCTTCTTCATCTTTCTCATTGTAAAGGTTTGGACTCAATTGGATGCTTATGCTTTGAGTAGACATCATTTTGTATCAGTTTTCAGCAGGGGATTAATGAAAAGTTGCAACTATTTCTTTGGGATCCATGTGGTATGATGTTTAGTTCAGTTTTCTCTATTGCGATCATATGTTAAAAAAAAATTTGTATTTCATCAATCCTTTCATTGCTTTTAAGTTGATTTTTTCAAGTTGATAGGCAGAACCCATAATATTTATGCTCTGTTTTGGGAAAACATTCATAGTCTATGTTTTCTTCAGTTTAGGAAGAATCCATGTTGCTTACATGCTCTTTCTAGCTCCTCACCTGTATTTGAATCACTTCACCCATCAAACCCTAGAGTGTTGAGCCTTGTGCCTACCTTGCCCCGTCGAAACCCTGCAATTTTGACCTAATTTCCTTGCTCTAACTATTTGGCTCCTTCTGATCTAGCAAAGCCATTCAAAATCAAATCAAACCTTGTGCTACTATGGCTAGCCTAATATCATTTTCTTGATCCATTCATCTTGGCTAAGATCCTTATGGATAGATCCCTCTCCTGGCCTAGTAGGGCTAGCTACTTGGCTAAGCGTGCTTTGTGGTTACCCTGGCATTGCCTTCCTTCAGCCTGAGGTTCAATCCAAGTGATATCATAGTGGTGACCATACTGGGGAAGAAAGATCCGGAGTTAACCACCCTAGTAAGATTTTTCATTTTAATTCTTAAGCTTGTGGATGACGAGTTTTATAATTTAATAGGCTGAATTGGAAAGTTATAAAGCAATATATAAAATTTCAAAATTAGACATAATGGCTTCCCAATAGTACACCAGATCCAATCCAAATCTGAATCCTCCAACCATTGTCAGTGATCCTCATAAAATTGGGTGAAAATCTAAGATAGCTGCAGAGAAATATAGTTTAGCTAGAGAAAAATCAAGTGAGGATTTCATTCCTCGTGTTAATTCACTCTTGGGAAGGTTAGACACTTTGCAAGACATTGAGTTTGATGTTAATTTTGAGAAAAGTTTATTTCACAGTAAATCTTTAAGTTGGATTGATCAGACAGTTGTTGATTCCTCTATACCTCTTTATAACCCCGTTGAAGACTTGTTTTCACACAATAAACCAAGGTTGGAGCTTATTCATACTCCTGATAATTTGCAGAACCTCTCTTCAAACTTAAACAATTGGGTGCAAAATAAGACTCATAGGGCATCTTTGAATTTTTGAGATATCTCCTTTGCATCTACTACCACCCAAAATATCTCTCAACCCCTGCCTTCTTCTTCACATATTGTTCACACCACTCAAGCCATCATTAATCCCCCTTTGAGTATACCGAATATCCCAATACTTGTTTTAAATCCACCACCTCCCCACCTCCAGTTATGGCTACCTGATATGCACCCCTTGTTTTACCTCAAAATCCTGGTGCCATGTCCGCTGATTATCAAACCAAAATACCTTTCTCTGACGGAACCCCAACCATTACAACTGAACAACACGTAGACGAGATGAATGATTTCTTTGACCTCCATGAAGTTGAAATTGAAGATGTGACGATGAGGCTGTTTGTACAAAATTTTGGAGGAGAAGTTCGGAAATGGTATAGAGCCCTCCCTGCAGCTTCTATCACTACTCTACCCATCCTCCAGAGGCAGTTCCTAGATCAGTGGGAGGTGAAGAAGAATCCCCTTCAGATTTTGTCTGAATATGAGAACATCAAAAGAAATATTGGCAAGAGTGTACAAGACTATTGTGTGAGATTTAATGCAGTGTACAACGCTATCCCTGCAAATATCAAACCACCAGAGGGATTGGCTTTGCTTAAGTTTCTAGATGGATTTTATGCCGATATGGCATATCAGTTGTGAGAACGTGATCCTATACTCTAGAAGACATGCAGAAGAATGCTGTGAGCATAGAAGCGAACTTTCTGGCCAAAAGAGCAAGAATGAGATCAGAGAAAAGAGTGACCATGAAAGAAGAAGCATCTACTTCAGATGTAAAAATTGATACATTGATTTGAACAATGGAGAGGACGGTTGACCGGTTTTCCATCACAGACAGACCTGAACCGCAGATCTGGAACCCAAACTTTAGAGGGCAACAACAACCCCAACTCTAAATCAAGCAAAGAGAGAAAAAAACACCAGAACAACCAACGCAACAACAACAGCATATCAAAACTCCCTTACAATAGAATCATGTTTAAGGAGTGAAGAAGAAGACTAAGAAGATCCAGTAATTGAAACAAATCACTTCTTCACTGCTAATGGTATGCCTATATTTTTGACTGAAGATGAGGAGTATGCAGAAAGTTCCGACATTCTAAAGGATGAGGACTACATTTTAGCAAATGATGTTGTTTTGGAGGCTGAATCTGATGATTATCAACATGGTTACATGAATGCTTTGAGCGCACAATAGAGACAATATCCTTTGAGGAACAAAGATGTATCGGTTAATCCTATTTAGAAGAGGAAGGATGTTCAATCAAAGAATGATCCCTCAAACAATCAGAAAAAGGGAAACGAGCTTGTCCATCATAATTCTAGAAAGGTGAATCAGCCTTCAACAAGTACAATTGCAAAAGAGAAAGACAATCAACAAAAGGATAGTGGAACAAAGGAGCAAACAGATAAGAGGGACATCGGTGTCAAAGAGGTAGAAAAAGTCTCATATTTTAATTTAGAAAGTGAAATTGCTAAATTGAAAGTGTCCATTCCTTTGACCGAGCTTGTTAAGAATAGCCATTACAAACATCATGTGTTTGGAATACTGCAAATTGATGCTTTTTCCAACATGGTGAATGTTGAGGATGATCACCTTGAACTTATTTTTGGTCTAGCTATAGAAGGTCAGCTAGAAGATAGTAAAGTCCCACCCTTTTATTTGAGTCTTAGACTGCATGAGTATATTCTTCATAATGCTATGCTTGATTCCGGAGCTTCCCACAATTTGATGCCCAAGGCCATCATGGAAAAGCTGGGCCTGGATATCACCCGCAAATATCATGATTTGTACTCATTTGATTCTGGTAGAGTTCGCTGCATTGGTCTCATAAAAGATTTGATGGTTTCCTTAGATCAAATCCTAAGCAAGAATGTCTTGATGGACATGGTAGTAGCTGATATACTAGCTCGATTTGGTATGATGTTGTGTGGATTGTGGGAAGCGAAAAATTAAAGGCACTTTACAACTTGACTTCTCTTATGATACAATCCTTGTTTTTGGTCAACTGAGGAAGTTGTACCAGGAAAAGAAGATGAAGTATATGATCACTAGTAAAGAGAAGCCCACAAATCATCTAATTAATGTTGTACATACATATTTAGAGTCTTTTGTTTTGTACACTGATAGTGGATTGAATGATGTAGATCTTCAACTTGTATAAGTACATGATGTACCAGAAATTTCCAAGAGTTTTAGAGTAGTTCTTAATCAAGAAAAGGAAAAAATGGCAATTCCTTCTTAGCGGCCTCCATAGGAGCAGAAAGCCAATGAAGAGCATCAAAATGAAGCAACTAGCAAAGGTAAGACCGAAACTAAAGCAAAATTCCAACATCTGGAAGATGAAGACGACCTTTGGAGCATGGACTTCAATGGTGCTTTGGGTAAAGATGGTGCATGTATTGGAATTTGGATTCGAAGTCCTGCTTTTCAGCTAGACAAAGTCCCAAGTAATGTTAGAGTGTGTTCCTATAAATTAGCTTTTGATTTCTCTAATAATGAAGTGGAGTACGAGGCATTGATTACAGGTCTAAAGATTTTGAAGAAGTTGGGTGTGAAAAGGATTTCTATTTATAGTGATTCAAAGCTAGTGATTAAACAAGTTAAAGGAGAATATCAACCGAAACATCTGTGGATGAGAGCTTATAGGAATGCAGTCCTGGATATCTTGAAAATGTTTCCAGAATACACATTGACAGCGGTGCTGAGAAGTCAAAACATCATTTCTGATTCACTTGCTACAACAATGAGCAATCTGAAATTCCAATGAATTCTAGCAATAAATTTGAAATGCATGTCACACATAGGTCTACTGTTCCTGACAATTTGAGATATTGGCAAGTTTTCTGGGATGACAATGAAATTAATTCCTTTTTGAAAAATGAAGGGAATTTTAAGAATGCTTTCATTGATGATGTTAGTGATTTTGATGAACAAGATATTGAGGTAAATCAGATAGAGGTTTACAACTGAAGGATAATGTTATTCCTAGAGGTATTATACCTTTAGAGGAGTCGTTTGATCAAGATGATGTGGCGAGAAAACCAACCTTAGTTCCTACTGACAAAGGAGTTGAAGATGTGAACATTGGGACAGCGGACCAACCTAAGCTTGTTAATTTATCAAAAACATTATCTTTTGAGTCAAAGGCTAAGTATGTTAAATTGCTTTTTGAATTTTCTGATGTTTTTGCATGGGATTACTCATACTTGAAAGTATATGACAAGAACATCATTCAGCATACCATTCCTATCAAGTCATATCAAAAACCTTTTAGACAAAAGTTGAGGATAATCAATCCAAAGTTGCTGGCATCCATCGAGAAAGAGGTAAATATATTGTTTAAAGCTGGTATCATTATTACAATTAGATTCTCTGATTGGGTTTCAAATTTTGTCTCGGTATGAAAAAAAGACTGGAGAGATAAGGTTGTGCATTGATTTCCGGAACTTAAATAAAGTATCCCTGAAGGACAATTATCCTCTTCCTAAGATGGACCATATTTTGCAAAGAGTAGTTGGAGCATCACGGATGTCACTACTTGATGGCTACTCAGGTTACAATTAGATATTGGTGCACGAAAAAGACCAATACAAAACTGCCTTCACAACACCATGGGGAACATTTCAGTATTCCAAGATGCCATTTGGGCTGAAGAATGTCGGGGCCACTTTTCAGCAGGCCATGGATATAGATTTTGCTAACGAGAAGGATGTTTTATTGGTGGTTTATTTAGATGACTTGACAATATTTTCTGGTTCTGATGATGAACATTTACACCACCTGAGGATTGTTTTTCAGAAATGCATGGAGTTCAGGATTTCTTTAAATGAAAAGAAGAGTCTTTTTGCCATGGAGGAAGGTAAACTCCTCAGTCATATAATTTCTAAAGATGGTATTCGCATTGATCCTTCTAGGGTGGAGGCAATTAAGCAAATAGACTTTCCGCGCAACAAAAAGGAGATTCAAGCTTTCAATGGTAAGATGAACTTCTTACGCAGATTTTTATACCAAATTCGGTTGAACATTTGCGTGAGTTAACTAATATGTTGAAGAAGGACAACACTGTGAAATGGAGAGAAGATACCATGAAATCTTTCAACTTAGTAAAGCTTTCTTTGACTACAACCCCTATTTTGATTAGTGTCGATTATACTCATGACTTTATTATATATTTCATTTGCATCTGAAAACACTTTGGCTACGGTGTTGATGCAAAAGAAGGATCAGGTGGAACAACCCATTGCATTTTTCAGTTAGACTATCAGAGATGTTTCTCTACACTATAACATCATTGAGAAACAAGCTTTGGCTCTTATAAAGGCATTAAAGGATTTCCGATTTTACATTCTGCATTCACATACCATAGCATATGTTCCTAACACGACTGTCAAAGATGTCCTCATGCAAACTTATCCGGAAGGAAGAAGAGGTAAGTGGATAGCAACAATGCTAGAGCATGATCTTGAGATTAAACCCACGAAACTGATCAAAGGTCAAGGCTTGGCAAAACTCATGGCTGAGTCGAATCTTCATGCTCTGGACATAAATCTCATTGCAGCAATGTCAGATGAAGAAGATGGTGGCAACCTCATTTAGGTATCAGAGATGTTTCTCAACTCACCTTGGTATTCTGATATAGTATATGTTCTTCAACATATTTCTCCTCCTCCTGGAATGTCAAGAGGTAAAGGTATATCACTAAAACTAAAGTATGAAAAATTATGCATTTTAGATAGTGCTCTCTATTGGAAAGATCCGAGAGGGGTTCTCCTTAATTGTTTGGTTGAAAATGAAGCTCAGAAGGTAATGAATGATTTTCATAGAGGAGATTGTGGGGGTCACTTGTTTTGGAAAACAACAACTAATAAAATCTTGAGAGCAAGGTATTATTGGCCATATTTGTTTTCAAATTTGTCTAAAACAGTCATGAGCTACCACAAATGTCAAGTTTTTTAGGGAAAAAGGAAGCTGATTCCTCTTCCTCTGAAGCCGATTGTAGTCAATGCACCTTTCTAGCAGTGGGGGCTGGATTTCATAGGGGAAATTCATCCAACATCATCTGCACAACACATATGGATTTTGACAGCTACTAGTTACTTCACCAAATGGATCGAAGCCATTCCAACAAGGCAAGCTATAGACACGGTAATCATTGAGTTTTTAGAGTCCAATATCTTGTCTCATTTTGGTTGCTCTCACAAGATTATTACAGATAATGCAACAACATTTAAGTCTAAGAGAATGGTTTAGTTTTGCAACAAATACAACACCACATTGGGTCATTCCATGACATACTACCCGCAGGGCAATGGACTAGCTGAGTCTTCAAATAAATCCCTGGTAAACATTATTAAGAAGATGTTGGAGGTAAACAAAAATAATTAGCATTGGAGGCTTGTCAATGCTTTGTGGGCTGACAGAGTGAGCAACAAGAAATCAATAGGTATGTCACCTTTTGAATTGGTTTATGGTACTGATACAATGTTTCCCACATCCCTTGCAGTCCTAGTCATGAGATTATTGCAAGAAGTCGACAATGAAGAAGATGATATTCATTTCTAGATCAATTAAATGATTCACCTTCAACAAATAAGAGAAGAGGTTTCTCAAAACACTTTCTAGCTACAAGAGAAGATAAGAATATTTATGACCACAAAACCAAGGCAGAAAAGTTTCTGCTGGAAGATGTAGTGCTGTGTGGGATGCACAAAATGAAGAAAAAGGAAAGCATGGTAAGTTTGATAATCTATGGAAAGGACCTTATAAAATCTCAGCCTATTGAGGAAAAAATGCATTTTTATTAAAGGAAATGGATGGTCAAGAATGCTCAGGAGGGCCAGTGAATGGTAGGCTCTTGAAACACTACTATTTCTGATGCAACTTGCTGAAGTTGTTTCATTGTCATTATGTATACTAATTTGCTTTCCTTGCAAGTTTTGAAGGACAATGTCATTTGAGTTTGGGGCCCGAAGTGAAGGCTATAAAACTTTAATGCTTTGTGCGGTGTTTAGTTTGTTTTTGAGTCAGTTAGAGTCAGTTGTGAGTCCATTTTCAGTTTGTATTGAGTCATTTTTCAAAAATTTCAAAAAAGTTTTCAGTCTTTCATTTGTTTGACTATATTGGCCCAATCAACTTGGAAATTGATCTATGGTGTTCTTGACACCTCCAAGGAGCTGCCATCCCTAGTAAGACCAATGTTAGTGTCAGTATCTGCATAATTCCATCAGGGGTCAATTCTTCTCTTTGCATTTTCATTTTAGGTGTCTCATATTGAATTTTTGGATCATTCCATTAGGTCATGTCAAAATGATCCTCTGATGGTTGCCTTCTTCTTAGAAAATCAAAAGATCCCTCATAAGGTATATTTGTTGACACATCTCCATGTTGCATTCGGGGATGGTTCTAGTTATGATATTTTTAGGGTCAAGGGAGTTGTGTTTTCATTAGGTCTTAGGGTTCATTTCCAAGGTCCTTCCTTTAGGTCTTAGGGTTCATTTCCAAGGTCAAAAGCATGGTTTCAAGTGTAAATAAAGGGCAACAAAAGTATGAGGATGACCAATAAACAAAGAATGATTGCTAGTAAGTCATGGTTATTGTACATAGATCTTATGTCACTAATGTAATTTTCATCTCAAAAAACATGTTTTTGAGATGAAAACAGAGTATTTTAGTTGATTTATATTTCTTGATGTAAGTTAAGTCATTTTATGTAATAAGTGTTACTAGCTGCCTCAAGCATTTCTCCTTGCTTCAAGAAAATGAAACCGTTGAAGAAAGCAAGTCAATCAGAGCATCCATCGACCTGAAAAGAGATAAAGAAGGAAAAGCCATTAAATAGAGATTTGAAGACAAAGAAAAAGTTCCAAATCATTGGAAAGTGGGTTTTTCTAAAGAAAAATCAAAATCAACCTCTATATAAGATGTCAAATTCCTTTTGCAAATTCATCACTTTCATTTGACAAAGAGAAAGAAGAGCATTGAAGGAGAGAGGGGAATTGAGGGCAATTGGTGGCTAAGAAAAAAAGGAGGCGTTGCATGAAGAATGCACTGCACATAGGGATGGAGCGTTGCACATAGGGCAGTTTTGCCAGTGCAATTTTCCACGGCGCTTCGCATAGAGCCGAAGTGTTGCGCACCTATAGAGGGCGCTGCGCATAGGACCATCAAGCGCCAAAACATCATCTCAACCACCCAAATCATGTTTTTTGCCATCTAGGACTTCTAAACAAGTAAGTTCACTCCTTGAGCTATCCTCTCGGCATTTAGTTCATGGTTTTGAAGTTGGTTTTCTATTTAAAATGTCAAACCCTAGGTTGCCTATAAATCCATCCACTTATCATTTATACCCTAATTACCAAAAATACCCTCCTTCTCACTCTCATATCATATATATCTCATCCTACATCGCATAAGCTCCTCTCCCCTTCCCCTATACCTATTTACCATAACTCACTTCTTGATTACCTTCTCTAGGGTTTCAAAGCTTCAAAATTCAACAAACATGGACAAAGAGGATATAGATTATGAGGAGGAGGAAAATAGTGGCAGTGAAAGCTTGGGAGATGAACCTTAGCATCAGAGAAAACCACATAGGGGAGGTATAATCATCAGAGAAGAACCATCAAACATCATAGAGTTACAGGATTCTCATATGACTGTCTCTTGTTTTAGGCATCTAAGGTGTTATGAGTTTTGTGAGCAGGTAGAAAGAGTTCAACATCATCCTGAGCTGACCAGGCTTTTTGTAGCCAATCTCTGTGATAACAAGGTAACTCTTGTCAGGGTAACATTTACAGTTTCATCCTCCATCATTGCTGATGCTACAAGGATTCCAAATGTGGGGGAAAAATGATATAAGGCACAAGATTTGGATGAGCACTACTATGAGCCATACATCAAATCCAGGTATAAGAATGAAAAGAAGAGGACCTTTCCTTTCAGGTTCCTTGAAGACAAGTATGCCCCTATGATGAGGATCATTATGAAGTATTGTACATGTGAGGGTGGATTTTCTAGATTGTACACCTATCATATTAGGCTTCTTATGCACTTCACAAGAGTGAAAATGTTGAACATCCCATATTTCTTATTCAGGAACATTGAAAAGATGGCGTACATTGTATAGAAAAAGCCATACCGCCAGCAAATGAGTAGTATCTATCACTATTCCTTGATTAAGATGATTGTACTACATGATCTCAACCTCCTCAATATCTCCTGGGATACATTTATTGCCAATGACATCTTCAATGGTCCTCAGATTCCTTCATTGGTGCCCCAAGAAGTAGAAAGGCCTTCCAGCAGTGCCAAAATAAAGAAAGATGAGAAGGTTAAAGAGACTAAAGTTGTTGAGGAGCCAGAAGCCTACAAGACATATCCGAGAGGGGCTAGAAAGTTGTTTGTAGTAGATAGGCAAGTGTTTACTCCACTTGATGTGGAAGGGACCTTGCCTTCTTCATAAGCTCATAGGAAAATGCTTTCTCCACAAAATGTGGAAGGCGCTTTGCCTTCTTCATCGACACAACATGTACAACAGGTGCAACAGCTACATAAAGGGAAGGAAAAGATACTGGAGGAAAGCCTTAATGATGAGGAGGAAAGGGAATTTGATTTGATGGAATATGATGAACCAAAACAACCACACATCCATCATGGCATTGAGATAGTTGACTTGGAGGCTCAAGATGAGGCAACAAACGAAAGCATAACCATAAGGGAAAAATATGCACAGATCTAAGCACTGATGGACAACTTGGCGAGAGCTAAATATGTCATTTCGTACCTTGAGAAAGAGAACAAGTAACTAAGTGAAAAACAAGTCCTCATGGAGCTGGAACTTCTCAAAGCAAAGAGGAAAATTGACAAGGGAAAGTCAGTAATGCAAGAGGAAGAAACACCAGTTACCTTGACTACAAATCAAAGAACTGAGAAGGAAATTGAGGAGGATAGAGAAACTTGGCTTGACAGAGTCAACTTGAATTTGGAGAATTTGCTACAAAATGCCAACAAGGACAATCAAATCATTAGGCATTTGGCTCCCATTACAGGACCCAGAATAAGATTTGCAACATAAGTGTCAAGCAAATGAAAACAAGGTTAAAACAAGCACTCAAAGTAAAAAAGGAGGGTGATAGGCTTAGGTTTCTTGCTGAAGCTTCCTTGGCTAAACAAGATACTTAATTGTGGTGTTTTCCACAAATTTTGAGCAAGTTTTGAAGAATTTTTCGTTTTGAAGAATTTGGGAATTTTTGTATGCGCAACACCACTGGTGCTGCGCTTTTCCTAGGGGCATCCAATGAGGAAATGGTCAAAATTTTTGGATTCACAATGATGAGTACATGCACCCTGTGCATTTTCTAAGCTTTTAGAGTAGAATTGGTCAACTAAAAGGTCAAAAAACACCCAAAAATGACCTTTCTACCCTCTTTTTGACACATAGAAGCAGTCTTGGGAGGATTAGTTTTTGAAGGGTCCACTGAACTCCAAATGACAAAATTCAAGATGTTCGAGAAAGTAGACATGAATATCTTTCCAATGAGATATCATGAGCTCAATTGGGACATCAGGAAGACCTCCAAAATGGTCTTGCAAAAAGTGCTGCGCCTAGAGCTTGGGCACTGCGCATAGGACAAAAATTGTGCTGGGTTTCCACTTCACTGTGCCTTGACTGTAATTTTGGGTTTCCTCTCATGGATGGTGTTTTACTAATGTAAATGGTGACTAGGCATGTAAATAGGATGGTTAATAAGTACTATAAGGTATATTCATTAGATTAAAAGTTATCTTGAGGACAAATGAATCAATTTCCTCACTTTTAGAGGCTAGTTGTTAGGTTGCCTAGATTCCAGTTTCTTGTTCAGTTTTTGATGGATTAGTTCCTAATACTTAGCAATTCGACCCCTGAGGATGGGAGGAGGTTGATTCAATGTCTATATATTCTTCATATTTCTCATTGAAAAGGGTTGGACTCAGTTGGATGCTTATGCTTTGAGTAGACATCATTTTGTATCAATTTTCAGCAGGAGATTAATGAAAAGTCACAACTATTTCTTTGGGATCCATGTGGTATGATGTTCAATTCAGTTTTCTCTATTGCGATCATATTTTAAAATGTTTTTTGTAATTCATCAATCCTTTCATTGCTTTTAAGTGGATGTTTTCAAGTTGATAGGCAGAACCCATAATATTTATGCTTTGTTTTGGGAAAATATTCATAGTCTATGTTTTCTTAAGTTTAGGAAGAATCCATGTTGCTTACATGCTCTTTCTAGCTCCTAACCTATCTTTGAATCACTTCACCCATCAAACCCTAGAGTTCTGAGCCTTGTGCCTACCTTGCCCCATTGAAACCCTGCAATTTTGACCTAATTTCCTTGCCCTAACTGTTTGGCTCCTCCTGATCTAGCAAAACCCTTCAAAATCAAATCAAACCTTGTGCTACTATACCGAGTCTAATATCATTTTCTTGATCTAGTCATCTTGGTTGAGATCCTTACTGAGAAAGCCCTCTCCTGGCCTAGTAGGGCTAGCTACTTGGCTAAGTGTTGTTTGTGGTTACCCTGGCATTGCCTTCCTTCAGCATGAGGTGCAATCGAGGTGATAACAGACTGTATCCTATAGGAATTCCTGTGCATGCTCCTATAGAAATTCCTGTGCAGAATGATGGATCCTTGCTTCCGGTGGGTGGCCAGAGTTATGAGAGCAACTTGAGTGAGGGAGTTTCGAGGTGGAGGGATGCACTAGTGCATGCGAATGATGTTTTATTTCCCTTTATGGTGTTTTAGGGTGAGGTGGTGTGCTGGCAGCGGAGGTACATTTCCATTTTTGAACCATTGGTCCCCACTACCACCTCATCATTTCCCACTCCTTGTAAACATCTCCCACCTCGTAGATTCGTAGTTTAACCACTTCTTGCCCCACTCCTCCTCTGTCTTTGAGTTGACTACAACCATGTGTGAGAGGACACTCGGTTTGCATGTGCTGACTAAACGAAGGTGGCCAAGCTAACTAGCCACCTTTTCACTTATAAACCAATTATCTCATAACCCTTACAACTTTTGATTAAATGATGCATATGAGTGATCAAGCGAGATACTTACCTGTGGTTTTGACGCCATGCTGCAGTTATCGATGCGATGAAGCATATACATACAACAATTGTATTATGAAGAATTTCCATTCCAATGCAAATGCTGCCACAGGATTAGTCATATGGTCAGTGTTTTACGATTAGGATACATAGTCAAAAGAAGGCAAAGCTTTGCCTCATTGGAGATAGGTGGTAATGGGGTTTTCATGAAGGCATAACCCACATAGGACCTCTTATGGACTTGGAACACCTATTACAAAGAAGGTGGATGAAAAGATAGACCTAAAAATGGGAGTGGAATAAATTAAAATGGAATAGGGAGAGCGACAAGAGCTCGGGACTGAGGCCGCTGCAAGCAATGATACAAGTGATGGTAATGGACAACCCCCAATCCTACAGGGTACTAGTTCTCCTCTACCTTCCTACCAGTTCTCTCATATTGTTTCCTTAGCTTCATCAGAATTAGGGCCTGGTCCTTCCATGCTTGTTTTTACAGCCAATAAATATGTGAATTATATTTTTGAGCCTCTGGATAGTTTTGTTACCACTATATCACTCCTCAATCCTTCCTTTGTTTTTCTGTCAGACCCTGCATTTCTCCCTTCGATATCCAATTCATATAATTTATGACATAGATTCCATAAGGACCCTTCCACGACCCAAGTAAGAGGCCTTAGGGAACTTATTGTTAAGGCTTATTCTGCAAAAGCCAGGGGAAGAAAAATTAACATCTCAAAGGCTAAGATAAAGGCCTGGCTAAACATTTCCAATGGAAAACAAAAATCCTTGGATGGGGTACTTAGAGCAGCACAGGTACCTATTGTGGTTTCTAAATGTTAGCCATCTCTTTTAATTTTAGGGGTTTAGCTAGTACCCATAAGAAACTAGCCCTGAAAAGACTCAATATCTCGCCATGCCCTAACATCATTATGGTTCAAGAAATCGTAGGACCTAGGGATTCCATTAATAAGTCACTAAATAAGATCTTTATAAGTTGGTTTTCCTTCTCCTTAGATGCAAGAGGGTGTTTGGGTGACCTTACCATAGGGTTTAATCTAAGTAAGTTTAGAATCTCAAACATCTCGAGTTCTGAGCTGGTTTTAGGAGCATATGTTTTCTTGGCATAAGTCTGTATGGATTTATTTGTCATCAATGTATACGACCCCTATTAAGATCATGAATCCTTTTGGAACTCTCTGTTAGAAAAAACATTTATGAAGGCAAATAACCTAGTGATTGGTGGGGATATGAAATTATCACTGGGGCCATTAGAGGTATGGGGAACCCAAGCACATGAAGATCTGTTGGCTTAAATTTTCTCTAGGAAATTGATAAAATGTAGGTTTATTGATATAAATTTGATAAAATACAAGCCAAATTATCGAATAGGTGCACATAAATGCCATGGCGGAAAAGATTTTGGAAACATTTCTATTGGCAGAAGAGGTCATATGAGGAATCCAAATGTTTCACTAATGGATCGGGTTTGGAGGTGACTTTGATCATCACCATGTTTTTTTATAACTAAAAGAAGGTAGTAAAAAACCAAGAAGTCCATATAAATTTAAATCCTCTTGGATGAAAGAGGAGATTTATTTTCAACTCGTAAAAGACACATGGTTCTCTTTCAATCTAGATGAGACATGATCAACTGCTCAATAATTCATGCAAAATGTCAAAAACGGGAAACAATCCTCAATGTTGTGGGCAATGCAAAAGAAGATTAGCGATGATGAGGACCTCAAAATGATAGAAGACGAGTTGGATAGTACTGAGGATCCTGAAGGAGATGGACATGATTTGGAGGAGGCAAAAGGTAGGATTCTAGAACTGGAAGGAAGAAAAAGAAGGATATTGTCAGACAAAGAGGAACAATGGAGGCTTAAAAGTAGGGTAGTATGGCTAAGAAGTGGTGACGATAATTCCATAGTCTTCCACAATTTTTCCAGAGGGCAGAAGAACATTAATATAATCTAGGAAATGAATAAAGTAGATGGAAATAAGGCTAAAACCTTCAAAGAAATTGCAGCGTTGGGAAAAGATTTTTTCAAAAACCTTTATAAGGCCCCAAAAGAAGCCACAATTGAAAAAGTGATTAGAATTTTCCAATTATTCCCTATATTTTCGAAGGAGGAAGACAACCGAAACTTGATGTCTCCAATTACCAAGGGGGAACTGGAAGAAGTTCTCAAAGTCTAGGTTCAGACTAATGGAATGTGGAATTTTATCAAGGGTTTTTTGAACTGATTGGAGATGACTTACTTCGAGTGGCTGAAGTCTCTTGACAAAAAGGGCATATCCACGAACCCATTCAACACAACTTTCCTGGCTCTTATCCCAAAGGTTGATGATCCAAAATACTTTGAAGAAGACCTGTAGATCTATTTATGTAACTGTATAGAAAAGATCATTACTAAAAATAATTGCAGTTCAACTCGGACCTATTTTATTCAAGAATATCTCGAGAGAAAAATTTGGTTTTCTAGGTGGTCACCAAATCCATGAATCCATTGGGGTAGCTCGAGAAGTTATGCACAACATACAAACCCAGAATATGAAGGGCATCATAACTGAAATTGACCTATCTAAATCTTACAATAGAATTAGCTGAATTTATTTGCGCATGCTTATGACTCACTTGGGGCAATTCCTTTTATCAATTGGGTTATTGGTTGTATTACTAATGTATCCTTTGTAGTTTTGATAAATGGATCAACATCCCCTTTCTTTCATTCTCATAGAGGTTTGAGAAGAGGGTGTCCATTATCCCCTCTCCTCTTTATGTTAGCATCTAAAGGGCTAAGAAAAATATTATTAGCATACAAGAGGAGGGGGTACCTTCAGGGTATTGAAGTAGCATCCAATTTATTCATCACACATCTCCTTTTTGTGGGTGACATTTTGTTTTCAACAATGGATCTAGACAAGAACTGGAGTACCTAAAAGATGTACTGATTCTCAATGAAAGGAAATCATCTCTAGCATTCAAAGGTTTAACCTAGAGAGAAATCCAAAGAGTGCAATCCTACTTTCCTTTCAAGGCAAAGTCGATCATGGAAATTTTTAAATATTTGGGATTTCATCTAAAGGTAAATGCCTATAAGAAGGATGACTGGATGTGGATTCTTGCGAAGGTGGAAAAAATAATAAGGCATTGGAGCTTCAAGTGGATATGGAGATAAGGAAGATTGGTTATGATCAAATTAGTGGTCAAAGCAATTCCCATGTACTGGACCACCCTCACATGGGTTCCAAATGGCATTCTTCAGGCCATAAGGAAAATGTGTAGGAGGTTTCTATGGGCATTAAATAAGGAGGAAAACGCTCTACCATGGGTTTCTTGGGATAAATAGTGCTACCTATATTATGGGGAGGATAGGCAATGGGGCCTAAAAGACCTTACCATGTTTGCAAAGTCCCTATCGGTAAAGTCAAGCTAAAGGCTTTTATCATTAGAAAACCTCTCGATAATTGTGGCATCTAGGAAGTATATTTTCCCTTTTCACTTGATGAATGGGTTAGGAATCCATCCAAAAGGGTCTTGGACACATTATCCATTTGGAAAGTGGCAATGGATTCATTTAGGTTTGGGCCTAACATGGCACATTGGAAATGGAGAGAAATTTAGAATCAGCCTTGACCCCTGGGTAGGTGGGCTAGAAAATTTTGGTCCACCTCCTGAAATTGTGGCTCTCTTAAACAAGCGAGGAATAACATACTTAAGCCAGGTTGTGGACAACAGAAGAACGACATTCTCGTCCCAAGGATGGGTGAATACAGAGGAGCTCCAGTTAAATAATGAGTTTGCAACTTACTGGAAAAAGTACATAATAGCCTTGAGAATATCACATATTAGAATTTGAGATTAAGAAGATATACTCAAATGGGTATGTTCACCTTTAGGTTATTGCTATCCAAAATTTGGATGTCGCTTTTAGATTGAGAGGCAATTGAAAATTGGACAAGACTGGTGGTGGACAAAGCTATGGAAGGTGGATTGTCCAACCTAATATAAACTATTTCTCTAGTGTGTAGTTAGAAATAAAATACTGACTTGGGACAATCTCAAAAAAAGACATAAAGAAGGTCATGGCTACTGCATTATTTGCAAAAATGCAGAAGAATCAATTATCCATATATTTTTAAACTATCCCTTCACTCTCAGTACATTCGAGCTCATCAAATAGAGTATAGGATGCAATCTAGAGTGGAGAGGACAAATTTTTGGGGAGGCTTGGAAATCATGGTGGGATTATGCTCAAGATATAACGCACAAGAACATTCCTCCACTTTTTAGCTATGGATTTTGCATTTCTAGGAACGATGCAATCTTCATAGATTATGCTTCAACCCCTGCTCTCTGCATTGCCTCTGAAATTGCAGTTATATATAATCTATGCCTTCAAAGTAGTCAACCCCAACCTCTCATGTGATAGTTTTAGAGGAAATAAATCAATAAATCCCTTGAGCTTATTTTGATGGAGCATCAGATGCGCATGGGATATGTGGAGGAGGGTTAATTTTGCATCTCAATAGTCATCATTGTTTGAAATAAAAAATAGTTTGGGAAGAGGACTAACAATTTCGCAAAGCTTCTTTCCTTGAAACTGCTTTTATGTTGGGCATTGAAATATGGGTGCCGCTCTCTCAAAATTTTCAGGGACCCCTTAAATGTGATAATATTTAGGTTCAATGCTATGAAGATATGCCACAACCATATTTTGCTGCCTATATTAGAAGATATTTGTTAGTTAAAAATATATTTTGATTTTGTTTCTTGTTTGCATATATATATGGAAGATAATGAAAATGTAGACTTACTATCTAAATAGAGTGCTCGATAGGATCATGGCATATGGTAGATAAATGAACATATACAAGGGAAAAAGCACACTTTCCAGCATCAGTCTTTCCTTGATATATAATTTGAAGCACACTGTTTCAATCTCTTTTCCTGTTTTGAACAACTAAACAATGAATTGAATTACTTTTTGTAATATGATATGCATATAGAGTAGCATGTGGTTACTACTCTCATCATATTAGATGTTTGTTTTGACAGATTGACTACTATACAAATTTGTTTTTTGATCTTGTGGGTTGGCTATGTGAAAAGCCCGATTTTTGTTTTTTTGCTTCATGCTGGATGGATGGATGAATGCTCTAGGAATGTACTCATGTAAATTTTTATATCTTAATAAAAGGTTGCATTTTTTCTGTGGGAAAAAATATAATTTATACCTTTAAATTAGGGTGAAACATTATAAATTAGGTTTAAAACATCAACATAGGCTAGAGGTAGAGGCAATACCATAGTCAAGCTCGAAAGGATACACAAAATGGATAGTGTTTGCAGGTTGTTCTGAGGAAAGGATTGCAAAGAAAAAATTCAGTAGCAATCAACAATTTTTTTATTCACCATGTTATTACTCCCCTTCTAGAATGCATCAACATATTTGGGCATTTTTGGAACAAGATTTAGCATTCAATTTTGATCATATTTGTGGAATGGTTTTTTGGTTTAGTTTTTTTTTTTCTTTTGTATTGTTCACTTTACCCATTAGATCAACTTCTTTAATGCATCATAAGTAATGGTTATTTAATTTTTCTTTTTATATGCTTTTAAGATTGACTCAATTTTGTAGCTTGCAAAAAAATTATGTTTAAGTATAAAATTCAAGAGTGAGAAAATTATTTTTTTAATTATTAATGTAAATAATATTTTATAATATTATTATGTTTAGTTTGTTAATGTTTTGAAAGAGTTTTTGTTAGGTCCTAATACTACTAGTGTAACCCCTTATTGTTATTAGTGCAACCCCTTATTGTTATTAGTGCAACCCCCTTATTATATTTTTGTGCCCAAGTAGTCCCCATATTGTTATTATTGTGCCCCATAGAAGCCCATTATTCTTATTATTGTGCCCCATAGAAGCCCATTATTCTTATTATTGTGCCCTTAGATTATTATTGTTATGTCGGCTCTTATTATATTATGACCCCTTAGACTCCTATATATATAAATGAGGTCTTGTCACTTGTATCATCCAAGATTTTTTGATTTGTGTAATGTAAAGGAGGTTTCCCACTCGAAGAGGCTGAATTCTAAGGTGTTGATCTATCTTTTCTATCTTTTTGTGAGATGGTTTCATTACAGTTTTATAAATATTAATATAGCCATTCATTTTTTCTTTTTCTTTTGTTAATTAAAAAAGTTTTTATTACTTCAAAGAGTCATATTACATTGTTGACATCTGAATGACTAGAGGGAGGAAAAAATCTTGACCTCTGTGATTAAAATTCCATAAAACTATCCCACTACATACAAGTTGAGATTTCACACTCTCTGCATAGATAACCAGGACACAATTAACATGACATAACACAAAAGAAGCCTTTGACGAGGAAAAGAGCCCCAACCATATGATATAATTCACTATCACCCATAGAACCAGAGAAAACTGATCGAACTCCAAACCAAGAGTATCCACAGTCCACACAAAATGGGCATTGAAACCACGCGCCAGGAGATGACACACCTTTCTCCAATATTTGAACCAATCGTTTCATTATGACCGAGACCAAAAACTTCAACCCCACGGGCGTGACTTGCTATGCCACCATTATCAGAGAATGAGCAAATTGCCACAAAGCTCAACATCGTCACCCATGAAGACCCACAAGAATCACACCATCATTTGTCCTTGCTACTCATCCTTAGAGGAGGAGATGGTGGGCAGGGCCCAAGTGCTGAATCTTGGGGGATCAATATGTGTCATCCCCCTTAAAGTCACAAGGGATGTGAATTTCCACATGCATTAATCAGGTAGTTATGTTTTCCATGCAAAACCTTAGGTCCCACAACATCCTTTTCACATCTTCAATGAAGACAAAAATGTTGTATTTTTCAACCTGTTTGTCCCTTAGCACCAACCCCAAAAGTGTATTCATTTACCAGTGCAACAATATTGAATTGAGGTACTACTTGTGCCTTCCCCTTCATATTACTAGGGCCAAAAACCCATTTGGACATGTGCTCCAATAACTTCAAGTCTGAGAGGGAATACATCTCCTCCCTAGCTTAGATTTCAAGCTCATCAATCTCCTGGCGCATCTATGAAGGAATGTCGTTGAAATACACCACCATTGACTCATGGGTGAACAAATTGGCCCCATGTTTCTCTGGTTGACCTCTTGTACCTCTACCCCTCTTGCTTCTCCCTCTTTGCCTCAACGACGTTGTCAAAGCATAGGAGGGTTCCTCTTCTTCTTTACATGGATTTCTTCTACTTGTAAATGGATAAAGCCATTGACTTGAAATCGACCCTATCTAAACCAAGAACCCCAAAACAATATCATCATAAAAACACCACCCATAGGTATTAACCTCTTACATAGACTCACTGATCAGGGAGACGGGAAACTCCATGTTAGTCAAAGATTCAAACCCGTTAAACATTGGGCAACCCAAATAAGAACCTAGAATCTAGACACTATAATACTCAATAGCCCAGGGAGAAATAACTTGACCTAGCCTCCACACATAACATAACTTGTTTGTCAAGGCTCCCCAACCACACCTAAACTCAAAATATTCAATTCAATTATACTAACTAGACTCAGATTCTAGGATCAAAACTCCTATGAGGCTACAAGAATCACAAAGACCCTAGCCTTCAAAAGACATGAACCATTCCTTAAACTAGACCAAAGATCCTAGTAGCTTAAACTCACATAAGACTCAAACAAACCCAACTACTCAAGAGGCAACATTACCAAAATAAAGCCACAAATCTTACCAATTCCAGATGCATACCAAAAAACCTCATTGGAGGTCGTCAACTACGCGCCTATACATAATCGATCTCACTGAAAACTTTGGGGACCAAGAAATGAGAACCAATGACTCTAATTATTCAATATTAGATGAGATAATAGTCCTTACAGGGACTGAGGAATACCACAAAAACAAAATCCATGGATTCACTACCATCGCTAAAGACTTCCATCAATTATTATCACTTCCTTCCTCAACCAGAAGCACATAATACCCTTGGCTCCGGTATCGTCAACTTTGAAAACACCTTAGAGTATCAAATCCATCACCTCATAAACCCCATGCAAACTAGAGGGTTGCATGCTCCTAATACACTGAGGGTGGGGGGCACGAAGACCTAAGCCCCTTGCCACCGATTAGAACACCCCAATCAGGGATCTTTCCATTTCCTTCTAGAAAAAGATTGAGGTCCTCCTTCCAATATAGTCCATGTGGGGGGGAAAACAATAATTTATGTCCACCTCTCTTCCCTGATAACATAGATTGGCAAGAGAATCTTCCACCTTACTCCTAGATATTCTCTAATGATGGATAGTTATATAATACAAAAAACTAATTAAAATCAGAATTCTTTGAATTAGTGCTTCCAATCTCTAGCTCTTAACTACCTTCTCTAGTAGTTGACCTCTGATCACGTGTTGTAGCCAATTAATTAACAAGCGTGGATGCCCATCCACCTAGAATGATTTGAAACCCTCTCTTATTTCAATCAAGAGATCACGTTCCAGGGCCTGTAATTCTACCATGTTATTATTAGTGGACCCGTAGCTCTGAGAAAACACTCTTAGTGCATTGGAGTTGATGTCTCTAATCACACCTCCCAAACCTACCACCCCTGAGTTTCCCTTTTGATGCAGTGTCAAAATTTAATTTCACAAAACCTTCCATGGGGGGGGGATCTTGTTGCTTCACTATTTATCATCTCTATAGGCAACCTCAATTTGAAAGATATCGTAACAAATCCAGGTTAAAAATCCATGTAATAAATTTAATAAAGTAAAAATAAGACCAAGGTCGTGGGACACTTATTCCAAGCTGAATGTTGGGAAAAACATCCTAGTGTGGGTCTTCATTTGGTATTTTATGGCTAAGGAAATTGGAAGGAAATTGCAAAGGTTTTGGAAAGGAAAGAGGAATTAATTTACATTTTATTTATGAAAATAAAGGAAATTAGGAAGAAAGGAAGGTGAAAGGTCACATGTTGCATGTGAGGAGGAAAATGAAGAAAAAATAATGGAAAATGAAGAAAATAGAGGCCTCATTAATAAAAAGGCTTCTAAGGATCAATTCACGACCTTTTGTCAGTTTTAGCTTGGATCTCTCTCTCTACTCTCTCTCTCTCATACCCTTGGACACTTAGGGTATTATTGGATCACTCTACCATTGGAGGAAGAAAAGCTAAGGAAGGACAAATAAAGAAAAGGGAAGCAAAGATCAAGGAAGGAAGAGTGAGATCTAGCGGTTACAACGAGATTAATTGTAGGTATTGAGTTACATGTATGATTTCCTTGCTAGTTTTGGCATGCATGGTACATTCATGTGTGTATTTGGTTCTCTTGTTGTCATTGGCATGGGTTTTGCTAGGTGTGGCGGTGGTTTTCAAGCTTGCCTTTCCATTTCTAGAAAACCATTGTGTGATGGGGTTTCTCTTACTTGGTTGAGCTCGATTGTTGGATGATTTTGAAATTGAGTGGGGTGGTCTCAGGAGGAAACACAAGCCTTAGGAATCCTTGTACTGGTGAAAGTGGGATTGCGGTAAAGCCTGATTGTGTATACCCGCGTTGGACCTAGGAATCCTCGACTAGTGAATGGTGGGATATACAGTAAAGCTAATAGGGTGGAGCCTCGTTGGGCCTAGGAATCCTCGACCGATGAATGACCGAATATACGATAAATCTTAGAGGTGGAGACAGATAAATTAATCACAGTTTAGGTGGAGATATCCGGAGGCATCCATGCTTGTATAGGCCTAGTGATCCCTGGAACATCATATGGTAGAATTGTGGTAAAGCTTGGTAGTATATGTTTCTTGTTTCAACCTAGGAATCCCTTGGCGGGATTGTGGTAAAGCCTATTTGTATAAATGAGGGATTGGGCTTGGGAATCTCATGGTGGATTGTGGTAAATCCCGAGGAAGCCCTAGTTGTTTTGTTGTAAGTCCCACATTCATGCTTGGAATATGGCACGGGGGTGATTGGTTGAAAGAAAGATTTGGTTCAACCCAATCTATGGTTGGTTGGTACGTGGAAATCCCTGGCTTAGTTTCATTTTTCATATGTTAATAAGAGCTCTTTTCCTCTTGTGTATTATGTGTAAATGTGTTTGTTATTATGTGGTTATAATGGTTGTTATATCATTGTTATTTTGCTGGTTATAAGTATGGTTTTATCAGATCTTAGCCATGGCTCTCATCATGTTTTGATTAGTAAATGAATGAATAATGAATGTATGACCTAATAGATGGTAATGCAACTATTATGAGAGGGAATAAAACCTTATTAACAATTATTAGATAAGTACGGAGTCCCTATGTTCAGATATGTTGTTATGACCTATAGATTACATGTTCATGATGTGTTTAACAGAATGTATGTCATGGCTAGGACTTTTCAGGTCAAGTCCTTGCTCAAGTGTTTGCACTAGTAGCCTTATTTCATTGTTATTTATAAATTCTAGAAGTTTCATGAAGCTTTTGGTAGAGGCTTGAGTCCTAGCCCTCAAAAAGTGGTTCAAAATTCGAGGCCACTGCCACAAAAATGCCTGACAGAAGGCCACAGTTGCATGGAGGCTTTGTTGTGGGTGCAACTAGAGGATCTCAGTCACAGGGAAGGATCTTCATGGGAGCAACTAGGGGTCTAGCTCAACAAAAGAACAAGTTTTCTTAGGGGTTGGGAGCTTAAAGGGGTTTGTTAGCTCTTGAAGGTTTTGTAGCTCCTGAGGAAGGTCAGTTTGGTTTTGTTTTATCGATTCCACTTCCTTAACTGTACTTTGGGAGTTGAATCATATCATAGTAACTCTTCATCACATGTTTACCCCAGTGGAACGGTTAGCTTACTTAAATGTGGGATGAGGGTGTTCCAAAGTGGTATCAGAGCATGGTTCACCCCTTAGACTAGATGGGAAAAATGTGTTTGTCATGCATACATGTTGGTTGAATATGTGTTCTTTATGCTTGCGATTTATGTACTTGTTGTGTTTGCATGGTGGTGGTCATTGTTGCAATTGTGTCATCATGAAGAGGATGATGGTGATTGTTTTTGGATGTGGTCGTCATCAGTGCATGTTGGTTATGCATTTTTTATGCATGTATTATCATGGTTATGGTATAGTCATGTATGGTAACTAGATAATGGTTGAAATGATGTCTATATATTGATATGATTATGTTTATATATACATGTATTGTGCTAATTTGGTTGATCTTGTAGACAAGATACCCTCCCTTGAACTATACTTAGGTATGTTGATTATGTTTATATTTTGGTTTAGATGAGATGGTATACTTGCAGAAAAAAGATCAAATATGAACAACAAGATGGTAGACTACAGTTCATGAGACTCTCCCTATAGATCAAATGAGAAACATGTTGATGGAAACTCTCCCAACATAGTAGACACATTGAGAAGTTTGAAGGCATAATTAAGAAGTTGCAAAGAAGACAATGACATAATCGTTTAGGCATAGAAGAAATAAGCAGAGGTTAATATATTTATCCTTTAGAGTATTTCAGAGTTGTGGAGACAAGGAAAATTTAGGAACAGTCACGGATAGGAGGATAGGACTAATGGGGCATATGGCAGTAGGTCTCATGGTGGACATAGGCCAGCTAGAGATGACACGATTAGAGATGGAAACTTATTAGATACATCGATAGCAGAGGTGATGGACACATGTTATATTATAGTTCTGATTCTGATAGGTATCATGGTCATCATCATTTTCATCCTGAAAAGAGGAGTGATATTGGATATTTTCTAGATGAGTTCAAGAAAGCCAAGCCACCTACCTTTTATGGATATTTGAAGAAACTAGAAGATGCATAGGCATGGTTACTTGGGATGAAGAAGTTCATTGAGATGCATGATTACAGAGAGAACATGAAGACCAAAATATCTGTCTTTAGCCTAAAAGGGAAAGCATACATCTGGTGGGAAGATGTGAAGTGAGTTAGAGACATCATGAAAAAAGAGTTGAGTTGGCATGAATTCAAGAGACTTTTCTGGAATTACTTATCTAAGAGGTACTACGACAATAAGGACAAGTATTTATATGAGATAAAGATGGGATCGATGGAAAATGAGGACTATACAACCAAGTTCCTAGAGTTATTGAGGTATGTACTATATCTGAAGGATGAGAAAGCCAAAGTTCAGGGATCTGTTAGTGGATTACCATTAACATTTAGAGATCAAATTGAGTATGATGAGACTCAGTCACTTGAAGAAGTCATTGGTACGTTGATGCATTCTTATGAGCAATCAAAGTGCAAGACAAAGTCTCAACAAGGTTGGAAAGGGAAAGACAAGGCTAAAGGTAAATGGAAGCCAAAGCAAACAAGACCCCAGGATGTAGGTGAGAAAAAACGTGTTGCACCTTACAAGAAGTTTAATGGACCTCAGCCTAGAGAACAATAGAATAAAGGTGATTGTAAGGGATGATTGCAGTGTTGGACATGTGGTAAGGAGCATCTCAAGAGAGGTTGTTCACAGAATCAGAGTGGTAAACCTCATATTTATAGTGCATAGGAAGCACAAATAGTTGGGTATGTTGGGTAGAGAATTCAACAGCTCTATGCAACATTGGATAGCAGGAAGGCGAATCAACAAGAATCTATTATCGAGATGGAAGAAGTGCATGAAAAATCTTGGTTAGTGTTGTTGGCCATAGGTACAAAGAAAAGGCTTCTTCATTGGATAAGAGTTTGTGCATTTGAGTTGAATGGTATGCCTACATCAACACATTTGAATGTGCTTCCGTTGGGATAGTATAATATGCTTTTGTGTATGGATTGACTATATCTTCATAGGACCAATGTGGATTTTTATGACAAGGCTATTGAATGCTTGGATGAAAAATGGGGAACAGAGAATCCTACAGGGTAAGAAGAAAACTACATCAGTTAGAATGGTTACAAATATGAAGGAAAAGTGCAGCCATAGGAAAGGGTGTGTGTTATTTGCATTGCATATTTCCAGTGATAAAGGTAAGGATGTTGAGGATGCTAAGGTATTGAGCAAGTATCCAATTTTACAACAGTTTCAGGATGTGTTTCGTGTAGAGATTTCAGAGTTTCCACCTCATAGAGAAGTGGAATTTTCTATTGAGTTGGTACTAGGGGCAACGCCTTCATCAAAGGAACTATATAGGATGAGCACACTAGAGTTAGTAGAGTTGAATTTGAATTTGAAGGAAATGCTTGACAAGGGATACATTAGGCCAAGTGTATCACCATGGGGTGCACTGGTGTTGTGAAGAAGAAGGATGGTACTCTCAGATTGTACATTAACTATAGGTAGTTGAATAAGGTAACCATCAAGAATAGGTATTTGTTGTCGAGGATTGACAACTTCTTAGATCAGTTGAAGGGAACAACAATGTTCTCAAAGATTGATCTGAGATCAAGATATCATTAGATACACATAAAAGAAGAGGATATTTACAAGACTAACTTTTGAACCAAGTATGGGCATTATTAGTTTGTGGTAGTTTCATTTGGTTTGACTAATTCTCCAACTACTTTTATGTGCTTGATGAATAGTGCGTTTCATCCTTATCTGGACAAGTTTGTTATTTTATTCATTGATGATATATTTATATAATCTAAGAATGAGGAAGAGACTATTTAACATTTAGCAACAATACTAGTTTCTAAGAGAGCATCAGTTGTATGCCAAGCTTAGAAAATGTAGTTTTGACAGAGACATGCTGTTTCCAAGGAAGGCATAACAGTGGATCCGAAAAAGATAAGAGTTATCATGGAATGGGAACCTCCTAGGAATGTGGATGAGGTGAGGTCATTTATGGGGTTAGCAGGTTATTATAGGAGGTTCATCAAGAAATTCTCATAGATTTCTTATCCCATCACATCATTGCAAAGGAAAGGTAAGAAATTTGAATGGAAGAAGGAATGTGCAACCAGTTTTGAATAGTTGAAGCAGTTGTTGAAAAATGCTCCAATTCTTAAGATTGCAGATCCAGATAAAGAGTTTGTGGTGTGCACTGATGCTTGCAAGAGAGGGCTTGGTGGAGTCCTTATGAAGGAGGGATAGGTGGTATGTTAGGAATCAAGGAAACTGAATGAGCACAAGAAGAATTATGTGACATATGATTTTGAATTGGCAATGATCATCCATGCTTTGAAGATGTGGAGGAACTATATTCTTAGAAAGAGCTTTGTACTGATGGGTGATCACAGTGGATTGCGATACTTGTATGACCATCTAAATCTAAATTCCAGGCAAGCTATATGGTTGGCCATGATCAGTGAGTTCGACTTTGAGATCAGGTACATTGGGAAAGGAAAATAGGGTTGCAGATGCTCTTAGTAGAAGAATGCAGGTGAATCATATAGAAACTATGACCTCTTATGGGACAGATCTATAGGATTAGATCTTACAGGTAGGGAAATAGGATGACAGGTATAGGGAGATTATGCACAGGTTACAACATGGTACAGGTGATCAGGATGTGGACTATCATCTCACAGTAGATGGTTTGGTCAAATTTAGGGACATGATCTATATGATGTACAACAGTGAGCTCAAGAATCTTATCTTGAGGGAATTTCATGTTAAAATGTATTTAGGTTACCCAGGATATCGCAAGTGGCAGAGGTTGTGGCTATATGTTTGGATTGTTAACTTGTAAAAGTAGAGTGTAAACATCTAGGTGGTCTACTACAATTGGTTCTGATTCCAGAGTGGAAATAGGAATTCATTTCCATGGATTTCATTACAAGTTTTCCAAGGACATCTAGACAACGTGATTCCATCATGGTTGTGGCGGAAAGGTTGACAAAGGTAGCACACTTCATTCTAGTTAAGTCTACTTATTCAACTAGAGATGTAACACAAGTCTTCATCAGAGATATAGTGAGGTTGCATGGTATTCTGAAGAATATTTTGTCAGAAAGGGATGCTAAGTTCATTTCCAAGTTTTGGAAGGAGTTGTTTGCAGGTTTGGGGAAATTTTTTGCCTTCAACGCATTTTATCATCTGTAGACAGATGAACATATAGACAGGGTCAACAAGATCATGGAGGACATGTTAAGGATGTATGTGATGCATTAGCTAAGAATATGGGAGGATTACTTTCCATTGGTTGAGTTTTCTTACAATAATGGTTATCAGGAGTCACTAAGAATTAGTCTATTTGAGGCACTTTATGGGCAGAGTTGTAATACTCCCATTAGTTGGAGTGATCCAATTAATAGGGTGTTGATAGGGCCAGAAATGTTCGTAGAAATGGAATAGTAAATGTAGATTATCAAGAAGAATTTAAAGGCAACAAAGGACAAGCAGAAAGGTTATGCATATCAACACATGTTGTTTAAAGAGTTTCAGATTGGGGAACATATATACTTGCACATCAAGCCCAAGAAGAGCTCCTTGAGGATTAGGTCATGTGTGAAGTTAGAAACTTAGTATTGTGTGCCTTTCGAGATCCTTGCGACGATTGGACCAGTGGCCTACAGACTTGCACTGCCTCCGAAAGTGAAAGTCCATGACGTTTTCCATGTTTCATTGCTTAAAAGATATGTAAAGGATGTTGATAATGTTATTGATTGGTTTGTATTGCAGGTGGAGCCAGAAGAAGAATTGCAGCTGGAACCTCAGTGTATTGTGCAGATAAATATGCTCATGCTTTGGAACCAAGAAATCAAGCAGGTTAAAGTATAGTGGAAGCACTTTGGGCCTGATGAAGCTACAGGGGAGATGACTGATCAGATGTGGGCTATGTATTCTTCCTTATTTGTCAGTTAAGGAAAAGTTGTTTTGGCATATGTATATATGTATATGGATGTAAATATCATCATGATCTATGTTATAAAGCTCCAATAAGTGGTATGATTGTCATGTTCTTATGTTTGTCATGTTGGTTTGCTTTTCAATAGGTTTATCATTGTAAATACCGCATCGAGCTAAGTTATAAAGATATATCGATAGTATGATTTTCTTTTCAACAATATTGCTAGTTGTAGGTGTCATTGAACACCTAGGATAATGCTCCCCTTAGGGGGAGGGCTCTGTAACAACCCCGGGTTAAAAATCCATGTAATAAAGTTAATAAAGGAAAAATAGGCCAAGGTCATGGGACACTTATTCCAAGCTAAATGTTGGGAAAAACATCCTAGTGTGGGTGTTCATTTGGTATTTTATAGCTAAGTAAATCGTCAAAGGTAATGGAAAAGGTTTTGGAAAGGCAAGAGGCATTAATTGGCATCTTATTTATGAAAATAAAGGAAATTAGGAGGAAAGGAAGGTGAAAGGTCACAGGTTGCATGTGAGGAGGAAAATGAAGGAAAAATAATGGAAAATGAAGAAAATAGAGGCCTCATTAATAAAAAGGCTTATGAGGATCAGTTCAACCTTTTGTCAGTTTTAGCTTGGAGATCTCTCTCTACTCTCTCTTTGTCATACTCTTGGACACTTAGACTATTCTTGGAATCAGAGGAAGAAAAGATAAGCAAGGAAAAAGAAAGCAAAGGGAAGCAAATATCAAGGATGGAAGAGTGGGGTTTCTAAACTTTGAATTAGTTTGTTGGGATTGAAGGAAGAGCGAGAGCTGGGGAAAACAGGGGTTTACAGTTCACAGATTTTCAAACATAGGGTTTGAAACTAGAAAGGAACAGGGTCAGAGTGGCAGAACTTTTTAGAAGGGGACAGATCCTGACCCGACAGATGGTAAACGAGGGGTCCACAGGGACCCCCACATACAAAAAGATAATCATGCACAAACAAACAACACAGGAAGGTGTGCAAATAGCAGGGTATGAAAGGTCAAAGAAAGAGGAAGGGACCATCAAGGGAAGGAGAGAATATGAAGGCAAGGAGGAACAAAGCACTCAAAAGATGAAAGGAAAGGAGAACGACGGAAGAGCGGATAGTAGAAGCAAGAAGAAGGAAGCGCAGGCACATCCCGCACTTGATAACAAACAAGAGAGGGAGAAAGAAGACAATGAGAAGGGTGCTCTGGAAAAAGAAAGCGAGGAGAAGGGGAACAAGCCAGAAAACCTCAATGACAAAACAACTCAAGGCCCATGCAAGCCTAAAATAGCAAAAGCCCTAAGGGTGGTTCTAACGGACCCAGAAATTCAAGCCTACAGAGAACACATGACTGAACATGTCGTGATTTGCAAGTTCATGGGACTCTAGCCAATAGAAAGGGCATTGTGTCAATGGATAAAGCAATAATGGAAACCCAAAGGTGATGTTAGACTGCACCTACGAGCCAAAGGTTTTTTTACAGTTGTTTTTTCAAATCTAGAGGATAAGGATAGAATATTTGATGGTGGACCTTACTTCTTCGCTTCAACGGGCCTCTATATGAAGCCTTGGAAACCCAACTTTGTGCGAGAGAAAGAAACCTTCACGCAGGTGCCGGTCTGGATTCGCCTCTTCGCACTACCAATAGACTATTGGGGTCATGCAACTCTAAAATAGATAGGTGACAATTTAGGGACTTTTATCAAAGCTTCAGAAGCCACTCTGCAGAGAAGATACACTTCCTGTGCTCGGATCTGTGTGGAGTTGGATGTTTCGGGGGCATTGCATGAAGGACTGTGGTTGGAATACAGGGAAGAGGACTATTTCCAAGCTATTGACTATGAGCAGATTCCATTTCACTGCAGGAAGTGTCATGAACAAGGACATTTAATCAGAGAATGTCCATTAAACAGAACAATGGAAGAACTTAAGGAGGATCAGGCAGGAAAGAACAAGGATACCTTCATTCGACCTAGAGCAAGACATAGAGCAAATAGGAAACGACCAATCAGAACAAGCACAACACAAGGTAACACTAGTAATGCTTTTGAAGTATTGGAGACTGAAACCGAGTCATAGGACCATAATAAGGAACACAATACCTCTGAAGCAGACAAAACAACAACAGAGTTAGCAACCAAAGTAATGGAGGAAAATATTCAAAACATTGCTGAACAGAATTAGGAAGTAACAAAAGGGGCAGATGAAGATTCAGAAATGCTCATAAGTGACATCGACAGTGAGGAAATGGAGCTCAATGAGGTATTAGAGCAGGAAGGAGTTAACCTACCAGACATGGTGGAAGACTAGAAAAAGAAGGGGATGGAAAACATATCAGAAGAGGAAGTTAGGAAAATTAATGAAATATTCATAGCTAAGCAGAAAGCTGAGATGGAGATGCAAAACAAGAATCTAGGCATAGCAAAAGGAATGGGACTCCGAACAAAAAGCCTACTTCAAACATCCACCAGCTCCAAACAAAGGAAGAAGAGAGGACGCAGATCCAATAATGAGGCACTGCAGGAAATGCGACAAATGATTTTAAACTCTGGTAAGATGAAAGCTCTAGAAGCTTTTTCTCTTAAATATTAATTTTTTGTGTTAAAATGAAAGTCATTTCTTGGAATGCTAGAGCGCTCAATAGCTAAATAAAACAGAGACTGTTAAAGAGGAAGGTCCAAACGGAAAAATCTGACATTATATTTGTACAAGAAACCAAATGCGCAAGTAATACTATTTATAATGCAAGCAAAAAGCTAGGTAGACAAATGGAATACCTGGAAACCGCTAGTCATGGTTGGGAGGGAGGCTTAGTTACCTGGTGGAACCCGCATGTAATCAAAATCCTCTCCTCTGAAGCTACCAGGTCCTTTATAGGCATAGAAGTTCAAGTGATAGGCAATTCAAAGACCTATTTGTGCACCAATGTTTACGGGCCTCAGAAGTTAGAAGAGAAATACATTTTTCTAAGAACTTTATTGAATCTGAAGCTTAGATATCCCAGTGCGAAGGCAATCATAGGAGGGGATTTCAATATGATAATGACACTATTAGAGAAGAAAGGAGGAATCAAGAAACTCAACAAAGATTATGAAGCATTCTTAGATTTTATTAACACAGCTAAATTAGTGGATGTCCACCCCAAGAGTGGGGCTTTCACTTGGAATAACAGAAGGGGAGGTGATAGACAAATCACCTCTCGTCTTGATAGATGTCTAATATCTGAAAGTATGTTGTTGGAGGGAGTGATAGTAGAATCAAACATTCTACCTAGTGGAGGGTCAGACCATTGGCCCATTTCTCTGATTGCTGCTATCCAGGGCACTCCTAGAAATAAGCCATTTCTATTTGAGAAATTTTGGCTTAATCATCCGGACTTTACTCAACTTGTTGAGAAGTGGTGGCATGAACCGATGGATATTAGAGGAACCAAAATGTACAAACTCCAAGGTAGATTGAGATACATTAAAAATAAAATCAAAACATGGAATATAACAGTGTTTGGGAACATATTCAAAGAAAAAGCCAAAATAGAGGAGCAGCTAGAGCAGATTCACAAAGGCTGGATTATTGGAGATAGCAACCTAGAAACTGTTAACAAAGAAAAAAAAATTGATGCAACAATGGTAGCTTCATTGCCAACATGAAGAGATCCTTTGAAACAAAAGCCCCGGATCCAGTGGCTCAAGGAAGGGGAACAGAATACCAAATTCTTTCACAGATCAACACTGGACTACAGAGGTGCCAATAAAATCCTCAGTCTCAAAAGTGAACAGGGGGACATTCTCCAGAATCATCAAGGAATTTCAACCCTGCTCACTTAGCATTTCAACAGCATAGCTCAGGAGCCAGAGGTAGATAGAACAGAAGCAATTGCTGAACTCATCAAATCTATTCCTAAAACAATCACTAATGAGCAAAACCTTGCATTAACTAGAGAAATCTCTTTGGAAGAGGTGGAAGAAGCGGTGAAGAATATGCCAAATGACAAAGCGCCTGGGCCTGATGGTTTTACCATCAACTTTTATAAAGCTTGCTGGGAAATTGTTAAAACTGAGGTCTGGGAAGTGGTGGAGGATTCTCGACGTTCTGCCTCAATCCTCAAATCTCTAAATTCAACTTTCCTCGCCCTGATTCCAAAAGAAGAAGAGGCCAACACCACAGCAAAATTTCAACCTATTGCTTTGTGCAATGTTATTTACAAGATTATCTCTAAAGTCATTGCCAATAGATTGAAACCTATTCTCCCGGGCCTCATCTCAGAAGAACAATCGGGATATGTTGAGGGAAGACAGATTCTAGACAATATTCTACTAGCACAGGAAATGATTCATACACTTCACTCCAGGAAAGTTGCAAGCTTGATGATGCAACTTGAATTATCAAAGGCTTATGATAAAGCCAACTGGAATAACCTAGAAGCAATCTTAAAAGCTTTCAGTTTCGCTAATCAATGGATAAAGTGGATTTTAGCTCTGATCAAATCCACTAAATTTTCTACACTAGTAAATGGTGCCCCCGCCGACCAATTCTCCCCTTCACGAGGACTCAAACAAGGAGACACATTATCTCCTTTCCTTTTTGTTATCCTGATGGAAGGTTTAAGCAGACTCATTCGAAGCGCTAAAGAGGAAGGAAGGATCAAATGACTGTAGCCCTGACCATCCATTCCAGCGACCACTCATCAACAATTTGTTGATGATACAATGTTACATGGGTCTCCTACAGTCAAAGAAGCCTTGGGTTATAAAAGGGTCCTGAATCTTTTCAGTGAAGCCTTAGGTATGGAAATTAATCTATCTAAATCCACTATATTCTTTTTCAATACGCATTTAGCTGTGCAGAAGAATCCCTCTATCATTCTAGGCTT
Organism: Pinus taeda; assembly: GCA_000404065.3. Taxonomy (NCBI): domain Eukaryota; kingdom Viridiplantae; phylum Streptophyta; class Pinopsida; order Pinales; family Pinaceae; genus Pinus; species Pinus taeda. Next base: position 67,003 of record APFE031579197.1, read on the forward strand.
CCGAAGAGGCAGTATGCCCTCGAGGTACCTAGGAGCACCTCTAACGGATAAACCTTGGCAAAAAATTCATTGGGAGAAGATCCTAGCCAGCCTGGAGATGAGATTTCATCACTGGACCCATAGAGCCCTCAATTTTGCAGGGAGGCTAGTTCTAACCAAAGCTGTTCTGTAAGCTATTCCACAATATATGCTCTCCATAATCCCGGCTCCCAAAGGAGTTCTGCAGCAAATGAGAGTGATTCAGAGAACGTTCTTATGGACAAGAAATGCAGAGAAGAAAAAATGGGCACTAGTCGCATGGAATAAATTGTGAAAACCTAAACATTTGGGAGGGTTAGACCTGCTTGACCCCTTCACTATCAATAGGGCCTGAGGGGCCAAAATTTGGTGGAAATGGCTAAAGGAACCCAATCTTCCTTGGGCTAGACATTGGAAGGAGAAATATGCTCCAATGCACAACACCCAAAACTTAATCAGAATGCAAGAGAATCCAAAGGGGTCACCAATCTGGAACCTAGCAAGGAGAAATCACGAAATTATACAAGAGAATAGCTTCTGGGAAATTCACAATGGGAAAACGGCCTTCTTCTGGGAGGATGCCTGGCAACAACTCCCTAAGTTAGAAAGGCCAGAGTTTGCAGAACTGTAAAGAAATTATCAAGAGCTTGGGAGAACAACGGTCAATCACTATTGGACTCCTAATAACAGGGACTCGGAATGGAGAAATTGGCAATCAGTGAAATAGAGAGCATAACTGAAGCAAACAACAACGTTAGGGACCTGCAAACTCTATTAATCAAAAGAAGAATTAGGAAGGCAGATGACAGCGACCAACTAAGATGGGGAAAGCAAGGAGGGGGCAATTTCACGCTCAAAGAAGCTAGAAATTGTATCGAAAATTCAGACCAAATTGAAAAGGTACAATGGAGCAACAAGGTATGGGATTCTCAGTTCTGGCCAAAAATTAAAGTCTTCCTCTGGCTGCTAATGCACAGGAAAACTCTAACTTGGGAGAATCTCCGCAAGAAAGGGTTTTGTGGCCCTTCTATATGTCTCATGTGCAACAAGGAAGAGGAAACTATGAACCATCTCTTCAACACATGCGAATCGACAAACATAATGTGGAATTGGGCAGATAATACTTTGCAGCGAACAGACAGAACCAGAGAGTCCATCCATGGGACCATCGAGAATTGGCAAGGCAATTTCTCCAGTAATCAAAGGGTCAACATCATTTGGAAAATAATGCCAGGGTTTATTACATGGACAATCTGGAAAGAATGGAACAGAAGAGTATTCTTAAACGAAACCAGGGACATAAATCATTCTATAGACATTATCATACAAAATATAAAACAATTGGTTCTTGTCAAAAGCAAAGCAGATCAAGATAGTAAATCTTCGAATCGGGACTTACAAATTTTGAAAGCCTTTAACCTGGATAATGGAGCATTGTGTGGCTACAGTGAATCGTCAACAGGAGATGAGCACCTCGTTAAGCATTTGGAAACACCCACCTTTAGGCTTCCTCAAGCTAAATGTCGATGGTGCATCAAGAGGTAATCCAGGATTGGCTGGCATCGATGGCATTATAAGGAATAGCGAAGGGGAAATTCTGCACAACTATAACAGAGCCTTAGGGGAAGGAACGAACAATGAGATGGAGTTCGCAGCAATGGAACAGGGTCTCAGAATTCTTAAGAATATACAGGCAGGCGCAGTAGTAGTTGAGGGGGATTCCCAGCTCGTAATAACAACAGCCAGAAGGATGTATGCGAGAGCTAAAGATAGCAAGGTTACACAACACTGGTGACTGGCTAAAGTAAGAGAGAATATAGCTGAACATTTAGGGTGGCTGAAAGGTTTGGTTTTCAGGCTGTTCGCCGTAAAGCCAATGTAGCTGCGGACCATCTGGAAAATTTTGGTATAGAGAACCCCACTAGCATATTGGACAGCTGTTGGCAGGATGTCATCTGCCCGAAATTAAGAAATAAATGCACCCTGCTCTCGAGGCAGGATTTGGTGAATGAAAGGTAAGAACGAAGAGGTGGCGCTCCCTGCAGGCTTAACGAAATGATGATGAGGATCATGCGTACTGTGGGGAGAATTAAAGGTTTGCAGAAGATCGAAGGACGGGCTGAACAGGAGCATTCAATGCTCGAGCTGGAGGGAGTCATTCCCATCAGATCTATGATAAAAAACAATGAGCGCTGCCGATGCCCATACAGAAGATGGGACACTTGGAACGCTACGAAGAAGAGCAAGAGAGGTGACCGTAAGAACAGGAAATCAGATCATTACCGGAAATACAAACCATCAAACAAGAATATTTATGATAAGACATGCGGGCAACAGGGGATAGGCTGGAATGTGCCTAGTAATTCTCCCAATTTCATCTATTTATTCTCAGGCACTGGCAACAACAAAGCCACTGTTTCTTCAAGCTGCAGGCTGAAAATCTTTTCCCTAATCCTCAGAATGTTGAGCAGTCAGTCGTGTGTGGCTAAGATAATGGCGGGTGAGGGGAGCCGAAATGCATCAGCCAACCGAGATTTGAAATGAGCTCGAAAAGCCTATGAAACACGCACCTCGCAAAAAGAAAAATGGAAAATTGAGGAGCTAGAGGCCATTGTCACCGAGGAGGAGAAAAATTTGGAAGCACGGGAGTTGGAGAAGGATATGGACTGGGTGCAGGACCCTGGTATAGTAACTACGTGTGCAACTCAGTATGTGCGTACGCAAGCAGAGATGTGGAGGATGAAAACAATGTTGGCTAAGGCCATCAACATGCAGGGGGACTACGCCAACCAAGTTCGTCAAGCTCAACAGACAATTGCAGTCATGACAGAGGAGCATATGGTGATTCTGGAGAGTTTGGAGTTCAAGATCAGTAGTCTGGAACAACAATTTGACACTGTTTTAAAAAAACTCGCTATCCTAATAAGTCTCTTGCGTCATACTATAAATCAAGATGCCAGGAATGCTGGGGAAAAGATGGAGGGGCACACAGGCGATAACCAGAGCACACTTCCAGTGCCTTCTCAGGTGGGAAAAGCTAAGGTGTCGACTTGGCCGGATACCTCCAAGAATTATATTTTTCTGGACATGTATTGAGTCTCTGCTGTCTGATGAGTCTGTTTATGTGGCTGTCTTCCTTAGTTTTTAGTTTTTGGTCTGTCAAATTTTGCTCTGGGCTTAACTATAGATGCCCTCGGCTCTATATGAATTGTGGTCTAGTTATTGTGGATTTTGGCGAACCCCAACTCTCTCTACCGCCCTGCGTGGTGAGCCTCGGGGTACTGTGGATGTTTTTTTGACCAAGTACCTCAACTTAGTAGGATGGTAGTCCTCGTCTGCTTGAGCAGAATTTTTGTAAAATATGTATTCTGAACTAATATAATTCGCTGATTTACACAAAAAAAAGGAAGGAAGAGCGGGATCTAGTGACTACAATGGTATTACTTGTAGGTATAATGTAACAACCCTAGCGAAAATTCCATGTAATAAAAGTGAATAAAGGAAAAATAATAACCACGATTGATGGGGAACTTATTCCAAGATGAATGTTGGGCAAGACATCTTAGTGTGGGTGTTCATTTTGGTTAGTATGGGTAAGGAAATTGGAAAAGCCAATGGCTAAGGCTTTGGAAAGGAAAATGGCATTTTGGCACATTTATTTATGAAAATAATGGAAATTAGGAGAAAATAGAGGTGAAAGGTCACAGGTTGCATGTGAGGAGGAAATTGAAGGAAAATAATGGAAAATGAAGGAAATAGAGGCCTCATTCATAAAAAGTCTTTTGACGATCAGTTGGTAATCTTTTGCCAGTTTAGTTTTGGAGCTCTCTCATTATTCTCTCTCTCTCATACTCTTGGATACTTAGAGTTTTCTTAGAGCACTCTTGGAGGGGGTGACATACTTGGATTTTTGGTGCAAGCAGGTCAAGGAAGAGTAGGAAAGCGCAAGAGGACATCGGGATCAACAACTACAACAGATTTGGCTTGCAAGTACCAAGTTTCATGTATGTATTCCTCACTAGTTTTGGCATGCATGGGATATGCATGTGGTTTGTTGGTCATGATATGTCACTGGCATGGAGGACTTCCTAGATTGATAGTGGATTTCCTAGCCTTGCCATTTCTTGGATAGCCATTGAGATTGTGGGTTTATTTCCTTGTTTTGTTTTGGTTGGTTATCATGTTTCCTTAGCTTGGGTTGAGTTACTAGTTCCTGGAGCCTTGGTTGGAGAAATGCTCTGGAGCCCTGTAACAACTTGGGTTGAGTTACTAGTCCCATAGCCTTGGTTGTAAAACCACTTTGGATCCCTTGATAAGATGATTTACTAGTCCTAGAGCCTTGGTTGGAAAAATCCTCTGGAGCCCGAAGAGAATTGTGGGTTGAGTTATTAGTCATGGATCCTTGGTTGGAACAAAAGCTCTGGAGCCTTGGAAGGCTTGGATAGAGACCAATCTGATGATAGTTTTGTGATGTATGACCATGAGGTGGAATAAATGTTTGATGGGTTGAGGTGGATGGCCTATGTAATCCCTAGATAGTTTTTGATTGATATGTTCTATGAGATCCCACATTCATGCTTGGAATATGGTACGGGGGTGAATGGTTGAAGAGAGATTTGGATGGTCCCTTCTATGATAGAGTGGAATGTGGAAGTCCCATCCTAGGTTTGGAATTTGCATCATCAATATGAGGTTATTTCTCTTTGTATTTATATGAGTATTAGACTAGTTTATATGTGGATCATATGGCTATGATTTAATTGGTATTTCTATTTCTATTATGCTAGTTAAGTATATGTTTTATGACAGTAGCTATGTATGGCTCTCATCATCTATTTACTGGTAAATGAATGAACAATGTATCTATGACCTAATGGATGAAATGGAAGCTAATCTGTTGAGGCATCAATGCCTCTTAGAAATTCTCATCTAAGTATGAGACTCCTAAGCTCAGATCTTTTACTTACACCTGTAGATTACACATTCATGATATGTTTGACGAAATGTCTGTCATGGCTAGTAGGGGTCCAGTCAAGGTTTTATTCAAGTAATTTCATTTGTACTGTCATTTCCCTATTATCTTACTGTTCTGAAGGTGTCATTCAATTATGGGTAGTGACCTGGGCTCTGGACCTGAAAAAGTGGCTCAAATCCTAGGGACATTGGCACAACATTGAGAAAAATAGTCCCTAGACACTGGCATGCCTTGTCATGAGAGTGTCGATAGCCTCTTGGATGTTGGAAGAGCTATAGCATGGGAGTATACGGGGGTCAGGTGATCCAAAATATCAGTGGGACCCAGGGGCTGGTTGGCAGAGAGGTTGGGTTGGTTCCTGAGGGTCCTAATGCTAATGTTCAATGTATGTATGGTGTGTTTCTATCGGTTCCACTTAATGTAACTTAGGAGGTAAAATCATATCATTGTGGCCTCTTGTTGCATGTTTACCCCGACTGGCTGGTTGCTTGGGTAGATGTGGGAGGAGGGTGTTACACAGTGGTGTCAACATGGTTCACCCCTCAAAATAGATGGGCTGTGTGTGTTTTTCATGCATTTATGTCGGTTTCATATGTGTTTCTTGTGTTGTGAGACCATGTGCTTGTTGCATTTGCATGGTGTTGATCATTGTTGTAGTAATGTCGCCATGTGGAAGTTGATGGTGTTATTGTGGAATGGATCATCATGAGTGTATGCTTGGTTACATGTTGTTATATGTCGCCTACATGTATCATTCTTGTATGCTTGGTTACATGTATCATTCTTGTAAGCTCGGTTTCAAGTATTGTTCATTTATGTTTGATTATATATGTTTATGCGGGAGTGTGGTTGATTACGCATTGCTTATGCATGTTAAGGTTTGCATGTGGTCAAGTGTACAATGATGTAATGGTTTTTGTCATGTATGAGGTCGTGGTATGTGTTGTTGATAAGGTCATGCATTGATGACTAGACCCTAGCTAGAATGATGGTTGGATGGTTATATGCTTATGTGTTATGTTTCTATATGCTATCATAATTATGTTATACATGTATCACACTGATTTTTTGATCTTGTAGACAAGGTATCCTCCCCGATCTATACTAAGGTATATTGGTTTAGCTAACATGATATACCTTGCATGAAGAAATATCAAATGGCTAGCAAGATGGTAGACTATAAGGACTCTCCCAATGAATCAAATGAGCAGTATGGTTTTGGTAATTCTTTCGATTTGGAAAATACATTGAGAAACTTAAAGGAAGAAATAAGGAGTCGTAAGGAAGATAATGACAGAATCATGCAGGCATAGGAGAAGCAAGCAGAGGGAAATGCAGTGATACTTCAAAGTTTTTCAGATTTATGGTGATAGGGACCATGTTGGATCAAATATGAGCAAGAGGAAAAAACTAATGGAGCATATGGTAGTAGGTCGCATGGTGGTCACAGGTCAGATAGAGATGACACGGTTAGAGATGGAAGATTGTTGGACACTTCAGATAGGAGAGGAGATAGACATAGGTATTATTCTAGTTCTAATTCAGATAGGCACTATGATTGTCATCGTTATCATCCTTACAAGAGGAGTGATAGGGGATACATGTTAGATGATTTTAAGAAAGAAAATCCACCTACTTTTTATGGAGAGATGAAGAAACCATAGGATGCAGAGGCATGGTTGATTGGCATGATGAAGCTCTTTAGGTTACATGATTATTCATAGAACATGAAATATAGAGTAGCTACATTCAGTCTCAAAGGTAAAGCAGATATTTGGTGGGAAGATGTGAAGAATGTCAGATGTATTCATAAGGAATACTTGACTTGGAGTGAGTTTGAGTGTCTATTCAAGAAGAAGTATTTGTCTGAGATATACTTTGATGACATGGAAAAAAAATCCTATGAGCTAAAGATGGGATCGATGACAGATGAGGAGTAAAATAGTAAGTTCTTGAAGCTACCAAGGTATGTGCTTTATCTCACGAAGGAGAAGACCAAGGTTTAGAGGTTCATTAGTGGATTACCAATTGCATTAATATAGGATTTAGCTCGATGAGCATAAATCATTGGAGGAGGCCATTTGAAAGCTAAAGCATTGCTATGAGAAATCAAAGTGCAGATCTGAGACTAAGCTAGACTAGAAAGGTAATGCAAGGAAAAAAGGAAAATAGGACAAGAAGCGAGAAAGACCTCAGGGTCAGGTAATAAAGAGAACTTAGCACCAACTAAGAAGTTCAATATATCAGATAGAGGACATGGACATCGATCTAAGGAGAAAAATAATGAGCCCATGTAATGTTGGACTTATGGAGGGGACCATCACAGGAGATATTTCCCATATTAGCATGATGGTAGGCCTCAGATATATAGTACACAGGAAGCACAAACTGTTGGGGATGTTGGTCAAATTATTCCTCATATTTATGCAACATTGGATAACAAATAGGTAGACCATCAGAAATCTATCATTGAGATGGATGGTAAGCTTTGTGATCAAGTTATTTATATTTTGATTGACCTTGGATCTAATTATAGTTATGTTAGTCATGACTTGGTGGATATGTGTGGTTTGAGTAAGGAACTACATGCAAAATATTTGTTAGTGTAGTTGGTTATAGGTACAAAGAAGCGAGTTCACCATTGGGTAAGAGCTTGTGCATTTGATTTGAATGGTATGCCTATTGTAGCACATTTGAATGTATTACTGTTGGGATCATATAGTATGTTGTTGGGCATGGATTGGTTGTACTTTCATAGAAACAAGGTGGATTGTTATGATAAGGCCATTGAGCGTGTTGATGAAAATGGGGAACCAAGAGTCTTACATGAAAGGAAGAAATCCACATCAGTTAGGATGGTAACAATTATGCAAAGGGTGTATTTTATTTGCAGTGCACGTTTCTAGTGACAAAGGTAACAAAGTTGAGGATGCAGATTTTTGAGAAGATACCTAGTTCTACAACAGTTTCAGGATGTATTTCCTAAGGATATTACATATTTTCCACCTCACAGGGAAGTAGACTTTCTATTGGGTTGGTGCCAGGGGCAACTCCAGGATCAAAATAACCTTACAGGATAAGTATACCTGAGTTGGTAGAATTGAAGCTATAGTTGATGGAAATGTTGGACAAGGGATACATTAGGCCAATTGTATCACCTTGGGGCGCACTGGTCTTGTTTGTGAAGAAGAAATATGGTACTCTCAGATTATGTATTGATTATAGGAAATTGAAAAAGTGACCATTACAAACAAGCATATGTTTCCGAGGATTAATGACTTGTTCGATTAGTTGAAGGGAGAAACAATGTTATCGAAGATTGATTTGAGATCCAGATATCACCAGGCATACATCAAAGAGGAGGAAATTTACAAGACATCTTTTTGGACCAAGTATGGGCATTATGATTTTTTTATAGTTCCATTCGGTTCGACTAATGCTCCAGCTACATTTATGTGCTTGATGAATAGTGTGTTGCGTCCATATTTGGATAATTTTGTTATTGTGTTAATTGATGACATATTAGTATATTATAAAAATGAGGAAGAGCATGCCAAGAATTTAAAAACAATATTGAGGATGTTGAGAGAGCATCAGTTGTATGCTAAGCTCAACAAGTGTAGCTTCTTTTAGACTGAGGTACATTACTTGAGGCATGTTGTATCCAAGGAGGGCATTACAGTAGATACAAAAAATATAAGGGTCATCATGGAGTGGGTAGCTCCTAGGAATGTAGATAAGGTGAGATATGTCATGGGGTTGGCAGGTTATTACAAGAGGTTCAGCAGGAACTTCTCATAGATTACTTATCCTATTACGTCATTGCAAAGAAAGGGTAAGAAGTTTGAATGGACAGAGGAGTGCGAGGCTATATTTGAGCAACTTAAGTAGTTGTTGACACATGCACCAGTGTTAAATATTGTAGATCCAGACAAAGAGTTTGTAGTATGCACAAATGCTTTCAAGAAAGGACTTGGTGGAGTCCTTATGCAGGATGGATAGGTGGTATGCTATGAGTTGCAAAAACTAAATGAGCATTAATAGAAATACCCCTCACATGATCTTGAGTTGGTAACATTCATACATGCATTGAAGATGTGGCAACACTACCTTCTGTGCAGGAGGTTTGTGTTGATGAGTGATCATGGTGGGTTAGGGTATCTATTTGACCAAATGAATTTGAATGGCATGCAGGCTCAGTGGTTCGCCATGACCAGTGAGTTTGATTTCTCCTAGTATTTCTATGAGTATTATACTAGTTTATATGTAGATCATATGGTTGTGATTTCATTGGTATTTCTATTGTTATTATGTTGGTTAAGTATGTGTTTTATGACAATATTTATGTATGGTTCTCACTGTGTTTTTACTGGTAAATGAATGAACAATGTATCTATGACCTAATGGATGAAATGGAAGCTAATGTGTTGAGGCTTCAATGTCTCTTAGCGATTCTCAGCTAAGTATGAGACCCCTAGGTAATGACTTGGGCTCTAGGCTTGAAAAATTGGCTCAAATCTCGGGGACGCTGGAAAAACACTAAGAAAAATAGTCCCTAGACGCTGGCATGCCTTGTCATGAGAGTTTCCAGAGCCTCCTGGACGTTGGCATGCCTATATCATGGGAGCGTCCGGGGGTCAAGTGGTCTAAAATATCAGTGGGACACAGGGGCTGGTTGGCAGAAAAGTTGGGTTAGTTCCTAAGGGTCATAATGCTAATGTTGAATGTCTATATGGTGTGTGTCCATCGGTTCTACTTCCTTAATGTAACTTAGGAGGTCAAATCATATCATAGTGGCCTCTCGTCGCATGTTTACCCATCTAGCCGGTTGCTTAGATAGATGTGAGGAAGACAGTGTTACATATCGAGTTGCATGTATCATTTCCTTACTTGTTTTGGAATAGATGGTACATTCATGTGTGTATTTGTTTCTCTTGTTGTCATTGGCATGGGTTTTTCTAGGTGTGATAGTGGTTTTCAGCCTTGCCTTTCCATTTCCGGATAGTCATGTTGTGATTGGTTTTCTCTTACTTGTTTGAGCTAGATTACCAGATGGTTTTGAAACTGAGTGGGGTGGTCTAAGGAGGAAACAAAAGGCCTAGGAATCCCTGGACCGATAAAGGTGGGATTTTGGTACACCCTGATTATGTATATCCTCATTGGGCCTAGGAATCCTTGACCGATGAATGGCAAGATATACGGTAAAGCTTAGAGGGTGCAACCTTGCTGGGCCTAGGAATCATCAACCAATGAATGGCAGGATATATGATAAATCCTAGATGTGGAGAAGGAAAAATTCCTTACGATTTAGGTGGATATATCCAGAGGCATCCATGCTTGTATAGGCCTAGTTATCACTAGATCGGTATAAGGTGGGATTGCAACAAAACCTAGTAGTGTATGTTTCTTGTTTTGGCCTAGGAATCCATTGGAGAGATTACAATAAAGCCTAGTTGTATAGATGAGGGATTGGGCCTAAGAATCCCTTGGTGGATTGTGATAAATCCCAAGGAAGCCCTGGCTTTTTGTTGTAAGTCCCACATTCATGCTTGGAATATGGCACGAGGGTGATTGGCTTAAAGAAATATTTGGTTCAACCCAATCAATTTTCAGGTGGTACGTGGAAGTCTTGTCTTGGTTGCATTTTGCATATGTTAACAAGAGCTCTTTTTCTCTTGTGTATTATGTGTAAATGTGTTTGTTATTATGTGGTTATAATGGTTGTTCTATCATTGTTATTTTGCTGGTTATATGCTTGTTATAAGTATGGTTTTATGGTAGATCTTAGCCATGGCTCTCATCATGTTTTGATTAGTAAATGAATGAATAATGAATGTATAACCTAATAGATGGTAATGCAGCTGTTATGAGAGGGCATCATACCTTCTTGACAAATATCAGATAAGTACTAACTCCCTATGTTCAGATATTTTGTTATGACTTGTATAGTACATGTTCATGATGTATTTGACAGAATTTCTATCATGGCTAAGCTTTGTTAGGTCAAGTACTTGTTCAAGTATTTGCACTAGTAGCCTTATTTCATATTTATTTATAAATTTGGGGTGCTTCATGAAGTTTTGGGAAAATACTTGAGTCCTAGCCCTGAAAAAGTGGTTCATAATTCGAGGTCATTGATACAAAGTTGCCTGAAAAAAGGCTACAGTCGCATGGAGGCCTTGCCATGGGAGTGACTAGAGGGTCTCAATCACATGGAAGGTTTGTCATGGGAGAGAATGGGGGTATATCCTATCAAAAAAACAATTTGTCTCAGGGATTCGGCACTTGGAGGGGTTGGTTAGCTCCTGAAGGTTTTGTAGCTCCCAAGGAAGGTTAGTTTGGTTTTTTTTTGTCGATTCCACTTCCTTAACTGTACTTGGGGAGTTGAATCATATCATAGTGACTCTTCGACACATGTTTATCCCAGTGGACTAGTTATCTTGGGTAAATTTGGGAGGAGGGTATTATAAACATCATATCCAAACTCAAATCCAACTTTCTCAAAATGTATACATCCCCTTCGCATGTTTTCCAATCATCGTCGGACCATGGAACCACTAGAACTTATGTCTCCTAGGCTTTTATTCTTTCCCTTGGATATCCTTGCATTCCTCTCCTTCCAAAATTTCCATATAACAAATCCTCCCATCAATTCCCATGCTCTATTCACAATGAGATTTTAAATTTTACTCTTCTCCATTGACTAAGCAAAAACCCCACAATCTTCCTTATTTCAGGTCAATTGCCCAAAAATAACCAAAATTTATTCCCAAACTTCCTCCACAAATAGGTAGGCAATGAACAAGTGTTTTATTGATACCTCCTAAGATTTTCACAACAAACGTATGGAGGGACCTGAGAAACCTCTCCTTCTAATTTGGCACAATGTTGAAATTTTCCTATTCCCCAAAAACCAAAGGAAGTGCCTTACCTTCGGCCAAAGGTTATGAGACCATACCACCTTCCAAAGCACACATTTCACTAGTTCCTTTTGTTCTTCGAAGATGACTTATGCCTCATGTAGAGTAAAAATATCAATGGGATTATAAACCCATCTCAATTTGTCATGGTCCTAAGCTATCTAAACCTTGCTCGCTGTCAATTCTTTATTAAAACTATCCCATGATAATTCTCCTTTCTGACCTTCATAATCCTCCTTAAGTTTCCAAGTTTGCCACATTGAAGAGTCACAATTTTCCTTTAAAAAATTCACCATCTTCTAGCCTCCCCTTGAGTTAGTAAAATTTATTATATCCACCCGCTCTAGATTTTCCAACATTAAAGTGAGCTGCTACAATGAGTGTTCCTAGAACCTGGCTATATCCCCTCTTCTCACTTCCCAAAACACATGGTCTCTTATTAGTTTCTTGCTTGCTTGCACCCATATCCAAAGTTGGAATTGGGATAGTTTGATGGAGATCTTGAAGACGAGCTTCCTAATTATATTAGGGCTTATACTTTGTTGCCCATATTTGTTTCCAAATTTCTTTACCTCCCATCACTCATCACCACCACAATTTAGTCCCCAGTGCTTTACTCAAAGTTTCTGGGTCTCTCAAGCCCAAGCCACAAACATATTTGGGTAGACATAGTTTCTCCCATGCTATCAACACCCATTTCTTAATCTTTCTTGCACCTCTCTAAAGGAAATTTATCTAAACAATGATTATTTCCTTTGAAGTACCTCTTTCAATAGGCATCACTTCCATTTGGTATAGTGGAATAGCTTGTAACATTTATTTTGTTAACACTACTCTCTTGACTAAATTTAAAGATCTAAAGCCCCAGTTCTGAACTTTATTTGTCAATTTTCCTAACACCTCCTCCCAACAAGGTGACTTCTTTAGATTAAGTGCAAGAGGCACTCCAAGATACTTGGAAGGAAGGGATGTGTTGAGAAATGTAACTAGTTTTGGTCTTCATAATTGTTGTACTCATTTCAATATATATCTTATGTAACAAACAAGAAAAGAAGAAAGAAAGTTATTATTATTATTAAAGCATGGGTTTCATGCTCATTATTGATAGTATTCTAGGTAAAAGCATGTTCTTCATGATTGTAGGGTTTTTTCAGGTCTTAATATTTATTGTCATGACTCAAAGGAATAAGCATCATGTTTATAAGACCCTTCCGGGCAATTTGTAATAGTAAAAGGAATGAATTTTGAGACTAGAAAGTCCCGGGATCTCCAAGAGTATAATTCGGCCTCGGGATCATCAATTTGGCCTAAAGGACAAAATTTGACCCCTTGTGAAGGCTATATAAAGGAGAAATTTGACTTTATTTAAGATACACTCACTCCATAAGTTAAACCTATTGGGAAAGATTTCAATATATAGCTGGGAAGCAAGAAGAAGAAAAGCGAAAGTCAAGGAGAAGCTGGAAGGAAAAAATCTATTGTTTTTGGGTTCTATCTCTCTCTCACATGTGAAAAATTATAGAGTTTCTGGGTTGTAGGAAGAAGCTGGAGTTGCAGGAGGATGAAGTGCAATAACTTGTAGCTGAAAGAGAGAATACTCTATCCAAACCTCGTTGACCGTGGGAAGAGTTTTCTTGCTTTAGGAAGGTCTCAAGAGGAGGCTAGATTAGGGTTTCTGAGGAAGCTACAAGGACAAAATTGTAGAGTAAAAGTTGTAGGACAAGTTGCAATATCGAAGTTGGTAGGTAGAAGTTGCAGTGTGCAACAATTTGGTGCAGAATCAAGGAAGGAATCGATGAAGGGATGACTTGGTACTAGGAAAAGGATTGGTTTAGGGTTTGGGTATTTTAATATCATTTGAATCAGATTTTAAGAAGATAATAATTTTAGGGTTTCCCCTTGGAGGGTTTTTCCCTTGGCTGCGATCCTATATTCATGTCCTCTTTTTGTTACTGTTATTATTCTTGATATTGTTTAATGAAAATATCTAACTAAACACTAAAGAAGATAACTAAATATTCACAAGCAGTATTAAAGTAAAGGAAAATAAGCATAATATTTTTCGCTTTACATTTTCCAACATGGTATTAGAGCTAAGGTGAACAAGGAAGGTAGCTAGAAGGGCACTGGAAAATAATTTTTGACCAAAAGATAAGCTCTCAAAGACTAAAATAAGAAGACAACAAGGAAAATTTTCTCTTCAATGGATCTAGTCAGGAAGACCCTTATAATATAGGGTTTATAAATTTAAGAAGATCAAGACTACATCAATCTCATAAGGAGGGTGTTGATCTCATAAAAATTCAATTTGCAAGGCATCAATTTTGGAAACTGTTGGTGGAGGAACCCTAGAGGGAACATCTTTCAAGGACATCATCAAAAAATCTCCAAAGGTATTGAAAGAATGAAGAAGGTTGGAGACATCATCAAGAATAATATTGGTTATCAAGTAAGTATTATATTATTGCACTATGTCTAAATCTTCAAGTCATATGGGTTCTTCCTACAAGGAGAGAAATAAGCCTGTTGGAGCTTCAAATTATCTAGCATGGAAGAAAAGAATTGACTTGATACTCACAAAACAAGAAGTAATGGGATATGTTATTGGAGAAATTACTGAACCTGAGAAAGATAATACACAAGAACTAGCAAATTACAAGAAAGGGGAAGTAAGAGCTCAAAGGATCATAGTTGAATCAATTAAGGATTCTCTTGTTCCATTTGTTACAAATTTGAAGACTTTTAAGGTCATGTATGACAAGCTAGTGAATTTGTATTCGGTAAGTACAACAAGACAAAATATGTTGAGGAACAAGATGCATAGAATGAAGAAGTCAAAGGATGAGGATGTGGCATCCTTTATCATGAGAGTCTCTCAACTAAGAGATCACCTGCAAGGACTTGGGGAACCTATTACTGATTCAGAAGTAACCATTTGTGTACTAAATGCATTGCCACCAGAATGGAGGAAAATTACAACAAGCATTTACTCCAAGAAGGATTCAAATCCCTTTGAACAGTTGTCAGTGAAGTTCATATTGGAGGAATCAAGGATCAATGTCAAGGATGATATTGGATCAGATGAGCAATCTCAAGCCTTTCTAGCTCGAGGCAAGAAGCTGAAGAAGGGAAAGTTTGGTAAGTCCAAGAAGAAACACATGTCCAAAGTGCAATGTTTTGGATGTAATGAATTTGTACACTTTAAGAGGGACTATCCAAACAAGCAAAACAACAAGAGAAAAGAAAGAAGTGAAGGTCATGTAGCCGAGGTAGTGGGAGAACCTGAGAAGAAGGCAAAGAAGGAAGAAGTGAAGGATCTTTAGAACTAAATAAGGTTCAATGGCTGTAAGGTTCTCTGCGAAGTTTAATCTTTCTTTTAGGTTAATATGTTTTTCATGACATCATAGAAAGAATCATATGATAGTAGCATGTCTATAATTTACATGATTAAGTTGCTTTGTAGAGATCATCTAGATATATAGAATATTTTTCATATTGATCATCCAAGCATAATATAACATTATGTTAGAGAAAGTCATATTTCTTAGGTGGATCATCATGATCATGGAAGAACCATAATTATGAAAGGTTCTCAAAGAAGAACTATGACAAATTTTAGTAGACATTCCATGTAATATGGAATAAATATTGGTGAAAGCATTAAATAATGCAATGGGTCAGGATGCATGCTCTTTGTGAGATATATGAATAACTAGATGATCAGATGAAAGCATATGAATGCATGTTGGATATAAAACTTTGGATAATATTCATATGTATATAATCTTGTGAATACAAATTTTATCATAAAATATGCATAGGTATATGGATATATGACGCTTGAAAAGAGATATGATTTGACTTACTTAAGTATGTATAAAAGATTTAAGACTTTCTCTAGAATATGTAAGATAATGATTAACATATAGTATAGTCTCTGGAAGAAAAGTTGTAACTAGGTAATCAAGTTCGATCCTTGAGCACTCTGATGCATGAAGGAGGATTCAAGTGGAGATGGACCATGAGGATGTTGATGGAATGAGTAGGTCGTCATAATGAGGTAAGTCTGATTTTCATTATCGTTGGTTATCTAGTTAACATATTATTTTGGCTATTGCAGGGATACATGATGAAAATTGAGGCAAGTTCAACTGTATGGATGAAAATGTAGGAGGATTATTGAGGGAAGCTCAATATCTAATACCTGGCAACTATGAAGTCAATATGCAGACATCTTAGGATCAAAAGGTAGCAGTGCAAGAAGATAACATAATTTGGAGGTCAAAGGAAGATCACTTTCAAGAAGAATCTATGATCAACTTGAAGTTTGGGAAGGCCAAATGTAATGCCTTTATATCAAAGAAGAAAGTGATGAGAAAAGATATTGACCTAGAACCTATTACGAGATTGAAGGGAGAAGGTGGCTCCATGATGCTTTGAAATAAAGAAAGCTCGAAGATGCAGAGGAAAGAGGGAGTTTAAAAACTATGAAGAACTTGTAGCTGATATTATTATGAAGACAAGTTGTAAGTATTGTGATGGTGATTTCCTAAAAAAAAAATGAAGTCTATATCTACTTTGATTTTGAGAGGGAGTAAAGGAGTCTCCTTGCATAGGAGCAAGGTTTTATTCTCAATATTAAAGGAGAATAGGTATGTCCTCTCTGGTTGAGAGGGAGTGATTTTGGAAATCACATGTGCATTCTCCTCTTCATGTGATGAAGAGAGAATGGCAAAGGATTTTTAAGCATATATTGTTTCCTTGAGGATATAACATTCAAGAAAGGAAAGGGACTGGCACTCTTTCAGGATGTGATAGGTATCCAATCTAAAAGAAGAGTGGTCGAAGAGGACTAATATTATTTGAGGACTTAGGATTGGAGATCCAAGATAAGAATATTCCTAAAAGGATATACTTTGTAGACATCTAGATGGGGTATGTACCTTGTAGAGGTAATGTGGTATCACACGTAAAGCCTCCCAACATAATGCTCTTGATTAAAGTAGAGCTTGTCCAGTTAGGCCTCAATGACAATGCTGGTCATACTAATTATGCTTACAATATGGATTATCAATCCAAATCTTCTTGTGAGAACTCTTAAGTTTGAGATATGATGTTGTGCTAGTTGTACAATTATGCGTACCTCCGTAGCTAAGGAGTGTTGAGAAATGTAACTAGTTTTGGTCTTCATAATTGTTGTACTCATTTGAATTGTATCCTATGTAACGAACAAGAAAAGAAGAAATATTATTATTATTATTATTATTAAATCATGGGTTTCATGCTCATTATTGATGGTCTTCTAGGTAAAATCACGTTCTTTGTGCTTCTAGGGTTTGTTAGGTCTTAGGATTTATTGTCATGAGTCAAAGGAGTTAACATCCTGTTTATAAGACCCTTCCAGGAAATTTGTAATTATAAAAAGATTTATTTTTTAGTCTATAAAGTCCTGGAATATCCAAGAGTACAAGTTGGCCCTAGGATAATCAAGTCAGCCTAAAGGATGGAATTCAACCCCTTGAGAAGGCTATATAAAGGAACAGTTCAACTTCATTTAAGACACACTCACTCCACAAGTTTGATCTATAAAGAAAGATTTTGACCTATAGCTGGGAAGCAATAAGAAGAGTGAAAGTCAAGAAGAATTTGGAAGGACCAAATCTATTGTTTTTGGGCTCTATCTCTCTCACGCGTGTGAAATTCTAGGGTTTTTGGGATGCAGGAAGAATCCAAAGTTGCAGGTTCAAGTTGCAAGAGGACGAAGTGTAATAACTTGTAGCTGGAAGAGAGAATACTATGTCCAAACATTGTTGAATTTGGGAAGAGTTGTATTTCTCTAGGAAGGTCTTAGGAGGAGGCTGGATTAGGGTTCCTAAGGAAGCTGCAAGGCCGAAATTGTATAGTTGAAGTTGTATTGTGCAATAGTTTGGTGTAGAATCAAGGAAGGATTTGAGGAAGGGATGACTTGGTACTAGGAGAAGGATTGGTCTAGGGTTTGGGTCTTTGTACCTCATTTGAAGAAAATTCTAAGAAGAGAAGAGTTTATGGGTTTTCCCCTTGGAGGGGTTTTTCCTTGGATGAGGTCCTATATTTATGTCCTCTTTTTGTTATTGTTACTGTTCTTGATATTGTTTGATGAAAATATCTTACTACATACTAAAGAAGATAAATAAATATTCACAAGCACTATCAAGGTTAAGGAAAATAAGCATAATAACTGTTGCTTTACATTTTCCAACAAGATGCAACCTGGTATTCCAAAGTCCTAGCCAAGTACCATTGAACTGATACATTGTAATTAAAAAATAAAATGTTAGACTTATCTTTATTTATTAGAGTGTCCGATGTTCCATAAAGACATAAAATAGAGAGTGAATTGATCTTGCCTCCTTAATATATCCAGCCCGAATAAACACACATAATCAACAAACTATTGATGGGTGATGGGAAGGTATTCCCCAAATATCCTTATGCCTATAAGATTTCCCTTAGAAAACACATCTTTAAAAAGTCTCCCTAAACCTTTGACTACCAAGATAAATAAAAAAGGGGATAAAAGGTCTCCTTGTTGGAGACCCCTAGTTCAATTAAAAGTTATTGATGGAGAACCATTATTCAGGATAAAGAAAAGGAGACTTGAGACGAGAGATCTAATCCAGTAAATCCATTGCCATGAGAAACCGTAAACATCTAAAAAATGCAAGAGGAAATCCCAATTCAACCTATCCCATGGCTTCAAGAAATCGAGTTTGATCATCATACCCGGATACTTCTTGGATCTGAGAGAGTGAACCCCTTTATTGTCCTTCCAAAACACTAGTATGTTCAGGGTTGATGTAACCATCCCTCCCACATTTACCTAGTTTCACTGGCCTGCTAGAGTAAACATGAGAGGAAGAGATACTATGAAATGACTCAACCTCCTAGGTTCCATTAAGGAAGTGAGGCCGACCATAAAAGAAAAATGAAATCTCATAACATTCTATAGGGGCTACTTTTGGGCCTCTAAAATGACATCGTATTTTACCCTCATTTCCATCATTTTACCATTTCCATAACTCTTTACCATATTTTGTACCTCCATAAACCTACATTAATAACCATTTTCTTGATCATATGGGTTTATCATTATTATTTTCCAAGTCATTTATTTTAAGTATTTTAAGAGAATTTATGATTAAATATTATGAAATTAACATTTTTCCAGATATATCTAAAAGTGGTATGACTTTTATGATATTGTAGGCCTCTTTGAAGATTCTAGAAGCATCTTATATGGCTACTCAACCATAAATTCGAATTTCAATTCCAACTCATGAAATTTATGGAATAATTGTAGAAGATTTGGATCATTGACTAAGCAAATTCAAAGGAGAAGAATCATGGATGTTTTGATGTGTCTCCTAAAGATTTGTGACAATATTTGTATCTCATATTTTTAGGTAATTTGTTATAACCACAAGAGATAATTGTGGATCCATATTTATTGATTAGTTATCTTATGTTTTTGTATAAATAGGAGTGCATCCTTCATACAAAGAGTTCCACATTTCAGAGTTCCATATGGGATGTAATTTGTAAAGTGAGGATAGAGAAGAACAGAGTTGAATTGTTGTAATATCTTTGGAGCTTTTCTCCCACTTCATTTTATGGAATACATATTGCTGCTTTGATCTCCAAGTTTTGATAATCGTTCGGTGTGTTTTCTAAGGAGTGGAAGCCCCCCATCAACCATAGTTTGCACACATTTTTTATTTGTTGTACATATTGGTAACATTGTGTAATTATGTTATTTCATTTATTTTCATTTTAAGCAAGTGTGATTCTCAATTCAACAAGTGTGATTTTCATTTTAAGGAAGTGTGATTTTCATTTCAAGCAAGTGTGGTTTCATTTATGCAAGTTTAGTTTAGTTTCTTTCATGTTATTTTGATTCATGTTGTTTCGTTAAGATTGATTCAATTTATTTATGTTTGGATTGGATTGATTTAATTTGCTTTGTGATTACTTTCAAGTTTATTGCATTAGATTAATCTATTATGAGAAATAATCACCAAGTACATATAGTACATGTATACCTCATCAATTCACGAACCCTAGGTTGACAATTTAATGGCAGGGATTTAACTCACAATTAAATCACCCAACATTTTGGCGTCATTGTCAAGGAGGTATACGTAGGTGCTTGTTTTGAAAGTTTAGAAAACTCATGATAGTTACATTCATTCTTTGATACATGGTTAAAAGCATATTAAAATAATTTATGATGCATATTAAATATTCAATATTTTTTCAATACTTTGTACTAATTTGTGTGCAATACAGGAATCATCAACCAGTTGGAGTAATTCACAGACAACTAAGAATTTGAGGACTGTGCTTCCAAGAAATTTCTCAAATCCTAGCAACAGCTAGGATATCTCCCTCTCAAGAAGAGTATATTTTAATTGCATTCATAAACTTGTCTATCTCTCCACCTCCACAAGAATATCTTCAAGTCTCTTTTGATTCCTCTTGTCAATCTGTTGAAGAGAATAAAGAATTATGGAATACTTTTGAAGGGGAGAAACTACTAGAATTTAAGATTGAGGAATGCAAAATAAACGAATATATTCAACGTGATCTAAACCAAGAAAGGAATCAAGAATGGCATCGATTTATTGAAAGATGGTTCCAATCAAGGATCAAGTCACATCACTCTTTCATTCTTCCTTACTTCTTGATTGCATTATCAAAACAAATGGTCTTTCATGCTTTAATGTACTTTAATACATATTTTTCAAACCTAAGCATGAATATCTTTTTACTCTTTTTACGTGCATGGTTACACTGGAAATATGCATACACTTGAAACAAATTTTCTATTTCCAGTAGAGTAGGATAAAATCGTTAAATAAAACCAAGGTTTTTTTTTTTTTTTTTTTTTTTTTTTTTTTTTTTTTTATGTTAGATTTCATTTTATTTGCAATTTTATTTTTGGTGGTGCAGTAAGAGCCACCCTGCTCACTAATTATTTTGCAGGAAGATCTAGAAAGAGAGGAGAACAAATAGAGGTTTGAGATCAAATTTTTTCTTTGTTTTTCAAATTTTAGAATAAAGAGTTAACAAAATTCCCGAGCATGCTCTCTTCTTGTGCCTTGTGTGACCTAGAAGATTAGAAAGGAAAATTGAATAAAGTTAGCTTTGAAATAAAACTCATAGATCTAAAAATTGGATAGGAGATCTAAATTCATTATTCATTCTAAAAATAATCAAAATTTAATCTCCAAATTTAAATTGGATCTGTCTCAAAATTTGCTAAAATATTTTTTTTTTCAAAGAAAAATTGCAGAAATTAAACTGAAGATATCTCGTAAACCAGGAATTGGGTTTTCGTAATGTTTTTACATGAAGTGCATGATATTCTAATGAACAATCCCTAAAAATGTCAGCCCAATCCACTTCATGATTTTCGAGAAAATGAATATCATCACCTACAACCATTTCGCTTAGATCTCGAGATACATGCATTGGATCAATCTAATTTTCGGTGTGCAAAAGAATTAGGAGCATAGGAAAATTCATAAAAAAATCATCCCAATCCGATCTGTACTTTGTGAAAAATTTGTTTATGAAGTTTACAACAATTTCGATTATGTCTGGAAATCCGTGCATTGGATGGTTTTGATTTATGGTGTGCATAAATATTAGAATAATAGGAACATGTCCAAAAAATTTCAGCTCAATCAAACGGATAGTTTATGAGAAAATGGCTCACTATTTTTGCTACAACACACCTTGTAGCAACCTACAAAAAAAAAAAAAAGAGTTGTAGCTTCAATATTTTCTCAATTTTTATAGAATAAATTGGTTCTGAGATCCATTCTTTTTGGCAATAGGATGAGTTCAAATGAATTAAATATTTTGGTGGCATGAAATTGATTGACAAGTGCATTTAGAAACTTGATTTTCTCCTAAAAATCTTGAATTTTGTTTTGTTGAGCATTTGTCAAATTGTTGCCTCGTTAGTCAAAATTTTAAAACGATTAATATTTTTAACTTTAATTGACATTTTTATGATTTTTTTTCACAAATTCAAATTGTTGCTTATTAGTAAATCTTTGAATTTGTAAAAGAGAAGCCATGAGTTCAAATCCAATAAAAGCCCAAAGTTGCCAACTATTCTACAATTTTGACAATCCTTAACTAGGCAACAATTCGCTACCATGTGGCGACATTGGATTGGTCCACGTGACTGCATATTATTGGTCAACGTTACACAGTCATTGCCTCGTTGTCCACCATACCACCTCCTCGTTGTCCACCATACCACCTTGAACAGTCAGCTCGCCACATTTGCATGACATGTCATCTACCCACTTGAACATCCACATGGCACCCCCTGGTGTTGCCACATGGCACCCATGCACAAATTTTTTTCTTGTCTCATAAAAACATCAAAAAATCATAAATCTTTCATACGACATCAATTTTTGATGATTCAAATGTCGTTGGAAATATCTCCACAAAATCTACGCAATGAGAGAGTTTTCATCAACATTTGAGACAGAAAAAAAAATGAAGAAGCTACCAACAAAACCTCAACATGTAGTCCAAGGTACCACCTTCCAAACATGTAAAAGTTCATTTATTTTTTCTTCCTTGAATTTGTTTTATTAGTAATATTTTTTATTTTTTTTTGTATATATAAGGTGAAGAGAGACCAACTACCTCTCTTTCTCTCTCTCTCGATAGTCTTACATTTTATTGCAGAAAAGTGCTAAGTTTTTGCAGGTTCTAGGATGATGAAAGTAGATCACTATATGCATGAACGCCTTTTAAAGACCAAGTTTCTTTCAGAAGAGCATGTTCATTCCTTATTCCACTTGATTTTATCTTTCATCTCATTCAATTTCAACTGAAATATGTGCATATTATTTTTACCTGATACCCTTATCTCCTCCCACCAAGTTTTGGCCTTATCTAAGAAATCTAGATCTTGTAGCCAGAAAATTTCAAGCCTGAAAGGTCTGTTTTTAAGAATTCCTTGAGGTCGATGCCTAGTCGGATCAGCCAATGATCTGAGGCCAAACATGGAAGTATGGAATCTTCCACAAAAATGTCTTTTCCAACCACTTCTTCAAATATTAGGAATATATCTAATCTTCACGCAACCTGGTGCGCTTCTCTTCGATTATTCCAGGTACATACCCCATTATTTGTATTGATATCTAGTAGTCTCAAATATTGAAAACATTTCGAAAAAATTGTTTACTCTAGGTCCAGTCTTTTGATGCTGATCAGGTGCTCAAAAATTTGCTCAAAATTCATAGCTTTTGGATCGGTGTGGAGCCTAAACGATCGTGTAGTTCTCATCATCCTGAATTCAACACAACTTGTTTTTGCAAAACAGACTCTGTATGCTCCCAGAAACATGTTGTGTTCGTTTTCCTAAACAGGAAAATTTCAAAAAAAAAATGTAGGCAACCCAATCAGCAGTCCATACTGCTAAAGTGGCACTGATTGGGCATGCATATGTGGTAGGGTGACTGTGCATGTGACTGTTTCCTCTGGCGAATTGGATGGTGCCAAGTGGCATGATGCTATTGGTTCTAATTTGGGTGCTTTTGGTTGGTTGGTTGGTGGCTAACAACAGGTTGCCACTTGGCCCAGCCAGGGGCTGCCGCGTGGCAACCCGAGGGCCACCAAATATCGATTTAAGTTCCAAGTAGCAGTAGGCTGGGGTGGAACTTGTGACCTCCAAGCGAAAAGTCTAAGCCTCCTACTAATACGCCACACATTTGTTTCTTGTTATATAAGGAATGCCACATATATTTAAGCCTTACATGTTGCGCCATCCGGGAAAAGTGCCAACCCTTGGACGCATGCCATTCAAATGACCATGATAGAGCAGAGTGAGAGATCGACTGATGGGGGTGGTCCATTTTCCTTAGCCCTGGGCACGTGGCCCCCATGTGGCCCAAAAATTCGGAATTAGGGGTTTACTGGACAATTTAACGCCCCTACAATTTTGCCTGTAATCTTGCTAATTTGGGCACCCAGTTAGCACAATTCAGGGTGGATTTGTAGGACCGGTGCCAGATTTGGGGGAATTTGTAGAGAAAATAGTGAAAGAGCTAGGGAAGCTCATAAATTCTTTAGTTTTTGACCAAATTAGGAACCAAAAGAGGCTATACATACATTTTTGGGCATTTTGGAGCCACTGAAATATGTTTCAGAGCTGTTTGAGCATTGTAAACTGATGTATTCACACTTTTGAGCATAATAGAGATGGCCAAACCATTGGAAGCTAGACCAAGGAGATGTAGCCCAAGCAGGGTGAACTCCTTCATGATGTGTTGTTGTGAGACTGTTTTGGTGATGTTCATGTTTGTTATACGTTATTATTCAGTCATTTGTTTATGTTAATTGTACATGAAATTTAAATAAAATCAGTCAAAAACACATGTTAAAACTTGTAATTAACCTCGTGAATCCTTATGCACCTTTTACATATTCTGAAGAGGAATTTATCACAACAAAACTAATCTTCCCATTCAGATCAAGTTTGGTATCATAGCTCTTGGTTTTCTTTGTGCAACAATGATTTAACTATTTTCAAGTGAATGTGATGCTTACAAGGTTGAAGCTCAAAAGAGGAGAAGGGAAGTTGATTGAAGGTCCTGAAGTTGGGTCAAGGAGAAGGAGTGCAAGATTGCCACAATCTCCACCACTAGTTCTACCTCAAATTGCAATTGAAGCTTCAGTAAGCATGTCACATGAGGGAGATCCTGCAAATATGACAAAGGATGAGAAGGTTTTTAGGAAGGATTTCTTTGACATGATAGAGATGGTAAAAATCCTCTATGAAGAGAGGAATACAAGACTGCAGGGTGAAAGCTCCAAGCATCCAAAAGGAGAAGGTTCTTCAAGAGGAGGAGGTAAATGAAATGGAGGTAAACCTCCACCATCTCCACCATCATCTTAATCTTCATCTTCATAGGCATATTCACCCTCTTCCATTAATACAACCCTTACTCATACTCATCAACATACCTCAAAAGGAATTGGTAAAACACCCCTGTTAAAACTTGATGTTAAATTTGAACTTCCCATGAACAATGGTGAAATGAATGCAGAGAAGCTTGAAAATTGGGTTCGTCGGTTGGAGGTCTATTGCAAAATTCAAATCCTTCAAGATGATGACATAAAGATTCATCTCTCTCTCTCTCTCTCTCTCTCTCTCTCTCTCTCTCTCTCGCTCGATAGTCTTACAATTTATTGCAAAAAAGTGCTAAGTTTTTTTAGGTTGCAAGACGATGAAAGAATATCACTATATGCATGAATTCCTTTTAAAGACTAAGTTTCTTTTAGAAGATCATGTTCATTCCATGTCAAATCAGATCCATTACACCATTTCTACTAAACATGGTCTCTCAGATACCAATTTTACCATTGCTACTCATTCTAAGCCTACAATCAATCCATAAATTTCCAACTCCCTACTACCAAACCATGATGTCAAAACTGACTTTCTGTTTGCAATCTTCATACTTTCCTGCCTCATTTTCACTCACCCTTAACCCAAAAATAAGGTCATTTAGCTCCCTTAAAAAGCTAAGTCACCATATTTTCCTCTTCCTTTATGAAAAATAAAACTTGCTTCATAATGCAAATCTTTCAACTATGGTCCTTCAAATTATTATTTTATACTTACATTAGATGATGGAGGATTCATTAAGGCCTCCCTTCTAACAAGTCTTGACCCATTGACTCTGACACATCATCTGGGATCAAGAATAGAGATATTTTAAGTACTTTGAGGCTTGCATGCCTTAATGGCAAGTTCTCTCGCCAATAAACAATGGGAATACATCAATGTCCCCTATTTGTCAGATCTTCTAAGGTGACTCAACTACAACACATCTATTCATACCTAGTAAGATGTACTTAGGAATCTTGACTCTCATTGACATCAATAGTGAGTAGTCTCACGTCGGTTAATGGCATTCATTAATGATCAGTAATCCAACAATTTATTTTCTATGTTCGACTTTGACACATCTATTCACATAGATAAGAATTATTCCATTGATCAGGAATGAATGAAGACTATATGATTTCAGCAACTTGTAGCAGGAACCAACTCATAATTCAGCAGCTGTAACAATAAAGATTCCAATTTCATATTAGATTTATCCTCTATTCATACAATCAATGGAAATAAAAAGCAGATCAAATTATTTTACTTCACATTCCATTATCCAGTAGCAGCAACCACACTCTTCTATATATATAGCTTGTCCACTTTTCAGGTAGGTGAAAGTATGTTGTTTTCTAATCTTTAATCATGTAATTCCTTAAATGTTGAAATTGTGATTTTGGAAAATGCCTCACCACATTTATATTCCTTTTCTCATTTTCCAAAAACTGAAAACACCTTTAGTTGGGCGGAAGGGATCTTAATTCATAGCCACTTTTCATGTCAAGTGTCACAATTTATTTGATCTTAACCAACATATTTTTTCCAGTCGACTATTACTGCATTTTGATTCCAAAAGTCTATATGTTTTGCAATGATCAATTGATAAACACATTAAGTGCCTAACAACCACTATGGGGCCTTAAAAATGAATTCTCAATGTTTTCAAGTATTTTGATGCAACAAAAATAAGAAAAATATTGTTACACAAGAAACAATACTCATAATTTTTTGGTTGTCACACAATAACCAACCATAAAAAATATGTTGCAATCAAATGTGTTTCAAAGTACATTTTGCAAAGAGAATAAAGTTCTTAAATGATATGATTATTCAAAGTTAAAAGAGAATCAATACAAAGCCAAAGTTCGTATAGAAGCAAAACATTTCAAGAAGATCAACTTATGATTAAGGGAATCAATGCAAAGTTGCATGAGGACATGCAACATCTTCAGTTGGGGCGACATGTTGGGCCTCCAAAATGACATCCTCTTTTACCCTCATTTCCATCAATTTACCATATTCCATAAATCTTTACCATATTTTGTACCTCCATAACCCTACATTAATAACCATTTTCATGGTCATATGGGTTTATCATTATTATTTTCCAAGTCATTTATTTTAAGTATTTTAAGATAATTTATGATTAAATATTAGGAAATTAAAATGTTTTCATATATATTTAAAAGTGGTATGAATTTTATGATATTGTAGGTCTCTTTGAAGATTCTAGAAGGGTCTTATTTGGCTACTCAACCATAAATTCGAATTTCAATTCCAACTCATGAAAATTTGTGGAATAATTGTAGAAGATTTGGATGATTGACTAAGCATATTTAAAGGAGAAGAATCGTGGATGTTTTGATATGTGTCTCCTAAATATGTGTGTGAAAATTTGTATCTCGTATTTTGAGGTAATTGGTTGTAACCACAAGAGATAATTGTGGATCCATATTTATTGATTAGTTATCTTAAGTTTTTGTATAAATAGGAGTGCATCCTTCATACAAAGAGTTCCATATTTCATAGTTCCATACAAGATATAATTTGTAAATGAGGATAAAGAAGAAGAAATTTGAATTGTTGTAATATCTTTGGAGCTTCTCCCACTTCATTTTATGGAATACATATTGCTGCTTTGATATCCAAGTTTTGATAACCATTCGGTGTGCTTGCTGAGGAGTGGAGGCCCCCCCATCAACCACAGTTTGCACGCCTTTTTTATTTGTTGTACATATTGGTAACATTGTGTAATTATGTTATTTAATATATTTTCATTTTAAGCAAGTGTGATTTTCAATTCAGCAAGTGTGATTTTCATTTCAAGCAAGTGTGGTTTCATTTATATAAGTTTAGTTTAGTTTCTTTCATGTTATTTTGATTCATGTTGTTTTGTTAATATTGATTCAATTTATTTATGTTTGGATTGGATTGGATTGATTTAATTTTCTTTGTGATTAGTTTCAAGTTTCTTGCATTAGATTAATCTATTCTGAGAAATAATCACCTAGTACATATAGTACACCTATACCTCATGAGTTCACGAACCTTGGGTTGACAATTTAATGATAGGGAATTAATTCACAATTAAATCACCAAAAAACTACGGGTCACTTAGAGGCTAAGTAACCACCCATGTGGCAAAAACTTGATTTGGACCACTGTTTCCTTGCCCTGATCCTCCAAACGCTCCCACTGTAAGGAAACCATGTGGTTGGGAGCCTCCAACCACATGCATAAGCCTACATCCCAGTAGTTGCAACCCAAAATGTCTAGTTCAGAGCATGCGGTCCCGTATTCTAAGCCTAAATTCCAGGTCAGCCTCCAAAATGCTACCCAAAATTAAGTGAAACTTTCTAGAATCTATAATGACATTATGAAGAAGTTGGTCATACAAAATTTGATTAAGGACTTGACCTAACTAGGCCTAACCATGATAATAATTTCTTCAAACATGTTGAGGACATGTAATCTACATGTCATAAATACATATTTAGAAATAGAGGTCTGGTACTTATCTCAGAATTATTAAGGAGGTCTAATGCCCTCTCACAATAGTTGAAATAACATCTATTAACTCATGCAATCATTAACCATTCATTAACAAAGAAAAACACATCAAGAGTCATAACCAATATACATCATATAATCAGCATATAACCAACAAATGAGCATCATATACACCATGATAAAACAACCATCAAAGCCACATAATAATAAGTACAACTACTTAGGGAAATACAAGAGAAAAATAGCTCTTATTAACATATGAAAAATCCAACCAAGTCAGGGACTTCCACATACCACTCGACCATAGATTGGGATGGACCAAATCTCTCTTTCAGTCAATCACCCCTGTGCCATATTCCAAGAATGAATGTGGGGTCTAGTGGCATAAACCACATAAAACTAAACCAAGGATTCTAGAGGCCAAACCACCTCAACCCTCAACCAATGATTCCACCTCACGGTCAGACATCGCTAACACCAACCAGATTGGTCGCCACCCAAGCTATCAAGGACTCCAAAGTGTTTGTCCCATCCGTAGCTCTAGTAACTAATAACTCAACCCACAACCTTCTAGGGCTCTAAAGAATTTGTCCAACCAAAGCTCTAGGACTAGTATCTTAACCCACCAAGGGCTCCAGAGCATTTTTCCAACCAAGGCTCTAGGATTAGTAACTCAACCCAATTTATTTCAGGGATCCAAAGTATTTGGTCCAACCAATGGCTCCAGGAACTAATAACTCCACCCACAACCATAAGGAACCTAAGCACCAAAAAAAAAAATCAAGCGAAAAACCCACAACACTATAGCTCTCCAAGAAATGACAAGGCTAGGAAAAATCACTATCAATCCAAGCAATCCTTCATGCCAATGACATATCATAACCAAATAACGACATGCATATACCATGCATGCAAAAACTAGAAAGGAAATTATACATACAACTCGATACCTGCAAGGCAATTCCACTGTAGCTGCTGATCCCACTATTCCCTTAAGATTTCCTACTTTTCCTTTGCCTTCGTTTTCCAAATCCAATGAACACTAGAGTGCTCCAATCATGCTCCAACAATGGTCTAAGATTTCTTTAAGTGTGCAAGAGTATGAGAGAGAGAGCTCCAAAACTGAACTGACAAAATCTTCAACGGAAAAACACTGTGAACTGATCCTCAAAAGCGTTTTCATCATTAAGCCACTATTTTCTTCATTTTCCTCTATTTTTCCTTCCATTTTCCTCACATGCAATTTTGTGACCTTTCACCTTGCTTTTCTCCTATTTTCCATTATTTTCATAAATAAATGTCAATTAATGCCATTTTGCCTTTGCAAATTTCCATAGCCATTTATAAATCACCAATGATCCCCATCACTATGTTTTTTTACCAACATTCAACTTGGAATACATGTCTGATGACCTTGGTTATTATTTTATTTATTTACATAGGAAATCAACTAGGGGTTGTTACAACTAATTAGTTTATTCAATAATCCTTTGGTTTATTCACTATAATAAGTGAAATAATTTTATTAACAAAATTACATAATTCTATTGGTCTAAATCCATTAGGATGTTCGGAATTTTCAACCTTAGGGATAAGAGTTAAAAAAGTAGCATTCAACCCCTTCTAGATTTTTTGAGTTTCTTGGATTCCTCTACCACTTCACAAACCTCCTCACCCAAGAAGCTCCAACACACCTTGAAAAATATTTAGGTGAAACTATCTGGACCTGGGGCTTTGTTTTTATGCATTTAATTTACCAAAAAATCTACTTATTCCAAAGTGATTTTCCTCATTAAAGCTTCATTATGATCCTTAGAAACTATTCTAGGAATGCATGTTGTGATAATGTTTATATCTTGAAGCCTATTATTAGGAGGCTCCTACAAAATATCTTTGAAATGGAACAGTACCAATTCATCCTCAATATCTTCATGTATAAGCTTCCTATGCCCATCCTTACCTGTCAAGGAGAAGAACTTGTTATCATGCCTATGTTTAATCATTGATTTGTGGAAGAAACTAGAATTTTCATCTCCTTCCTTTAGACATTAGAATATTGATTTTTTCATCCACAACAACTCCCGTTTCTTTCTTCTTTGTTCTAAGAGGTAGAGAGTGGATCCTTCCTTCCTTACTAGCTCCTTTGATCTTCCTTCCAAAATTATTCTTTGTTGGATTTCTTTCATTTTATCCTCTATGATTTGATTTTCTACTAGAATATCTTCAAACTCTTCCTTATTCCACTTGATTTTATCTTTCATCTCATTCAATTTGAACTGAAATATGTGCATATTATTTTTACCTGATACCCTTATCTCCTCCCACCAAGTTTCGGCCTTATCCAAGAAATCTGGATCTTGTAGCCAGAAACTTTCAAGCCTGAAGGGTCTGTTTTTTGGAATTCCTTGAGGTCGATGCCTAGTCAGATCGGCCAATGATCTGAGGCCAAACATGGAAGTATAGAAGCTTCCACAAAAATTTCTTTGCCAACCACTTCGTCAAATATTAGGAATCTATCTAATCTTCATGCAACCTGGTGCATTCCTCTTCAATTATTCCAGGTGCATACCCCATTATTTGTATTGATATCCACTAGTCTCAAATATTGAAAACATTTCAAAAATGTTGTTTACTCCGAGTCCAATCTTTTGATGTTGACTAGGTGCTCAAAATTTTTCTCAAAATTCATAGTTGTTGGATCGGTGTGGAGCCTGAATGACCGCATAGTTCTCGTCATCCTAAATCTGACACAACTCCTTTCACGTGAAACATACTCCATATGCTCCCAGAAACATGTCTTTTCATTTCCCTAAATAGGCGAATTTTAAAAAAATATGCAGGCATCCCAGTCAACAGTTCGTACTGCTAATGTGGCGTTGATTGGGCACGCCTACATGGCAGGGTGACTATGCATGTGACTATTTCCTCTAGCAAATTGGATGGTTCCAAGTGACATGATGCTATTGGTTCTGATTTGGGTGTTTTTGGTTGGTTGGTTGGTGGCCAACCATAGGCTGCCATGTGGCCCAGCCAGAGGGCCACCACGTGGCAGCCGGAGGGCCACCAAAATTTGGGTTAAGGTCTGAGAAGCAATGGGTTGGGGTTGAACCCACAACCTCCAAGCGACAAGTATAAGCCTCCTGCCAATACGCCACATGTTTGTTTCTTTATATATAAGGAATGCTACATATATTTAAGCCTTACATGTTGCGCCATCCGGGAAAAGGGCCAACCCTTAGGCGCATGCCATTCAAATGACCATGATAGAGTTGAGTGGGGGCCCAGCCGGCTGGGGCAGGCCGTTGACCTTAGCCCTGGGCACGTGGCCCCCATGTGGCCAAAAAATTCAGATTTGATGGCTTATTGGATAATTTAACGCGCCTACAATTCCGCTTGGAATCTCGCTAATTTGGCACCCATTTAGCACAATTCGTGGTGGATTTGTAGGACCGGTGTCGGATTTCGAGGAATTTGTAGATCGAATAGTGAAGGAGCTAAGGAAGCTCATAAATTCTTCAGTTTTTTACTAAATCAGGAGCATAAAGAGGCTAAACATGCATTTTTGGGCATTTTGGAGCCATTAGAATAGGCTTCAGAGTTGTTTCAGCATTGTAAATTGATGTATTTAGACTTTTGAGCCTAATAGAGAGGGTCCAGCCATTGGAAGCTAGACCAAGGAGACGTAGCCCAGGTGGGGAGAACTCCTTCATCATGTACTGTTGTGACACTGTTTTGGTGATGTTCATGTTTTTTATATGATGTTATTTAGTCATTTGTTTATATTAATTTGTACATGAAATTTACATAAAAGCACTCAAAAACACATGTTAAAACTTGCAATTAACCTCATGAGTCCTTAACCAATTTTACATATTCTGAAGAGGAATTTAGCACATCAAAACTAATTTTCCCATTCATATCAAGTTTGGTATCAGAGCTCTTGGTTTTCTTTGTGCAATGAGGATTTAATTGTTTGCAAGTGAATGTGATGTTTAAAAGGTTGAAGCTCAAGAGAGGAGAAAGGAAGTTGGTTGAAGGTCCCGAAGTTGGGTCAAGGAGAAAGAGTGCAAGATTGCCACAATCTCCACCACCAGTTCTACCTTAAATTGTAGTTGAAGCTTAAGTAAGCATGTCACATGAGGGAGAGCTTGAAAATATGACAAAGGATGAGAAGGTTTTTAGGAAGGCTTTCTTTGACATGATAGAGATGGTAAAATTCCTCTATGAAGAGAGGAATACAAGACTACAGGGTGAAAGCTCCAAGCCTCCAAAAGGAGAAGGTTCTTTAGGAGGAGGAGGTAATGGAAATGGAGTTAAACCTCCACCATCTCCACCATCATCTTCATATTCATCTTCACGGGCATATTCACCCTCTTCCACTACTACAACCCTTACTCATACTCATCAACATACCTCAAAAGGAATTGGTAAAACACCCCTTTTAAAATTTGATGTTAAATTTGAGCTGCCCATGTATAACGGTGAAATGAATGCAGAGAAGCTTGACATTTTGGTTCATCATTTGGAGGTCTATTTCAGAATTCAAAACCTTCAAGATGATGACATAAATATTCAGCTATCTTCCTTGAGACTAGAGGGTGCGACATTAATATGGTGGGAAGCCAAGACACAAGAAGAGATAAAAGAACATTGTAAGATCTCAATCTCCTGGTCTGATTTCATTGCTGCAATTAAAGGATAGTTTTAGCCTCTACCATATATGCACAAATCCATCATGAATTATCATAACTTTAGATAACTTAAAGGTAAAAATGTGCAAGAATGCACCCAAGAATTTAGAATAAGGTCTTTAATGTTAGGTGTAGATTTGCAATCACAAGACATGTTGTTAAAGTATATAGGGGGTTTACACAATTACCTTATGCATATTATCCTTATGTTTAATCCCAATAATCTAGATTAGGTTTATGTGAAAGCCACTCATCTTGAGGCAAGAGGGGAAAATACTCCAGAAGAGGGTAGTAAAAGCCATTTAATGATAAAGGAAAAGAAAAGGGTTTCAAAGGGAAAGGAAAGAAAAGTGCATCCATTAAGAAGGAAAGAGAGAAACTAAAATGCAAGAATTGTTCCAAATAGGGTCACGATGAAGCTCATTGTTGAAAGCTTCATCCTGTGATGAAACCAAAGAAATTCAACAACAAGGGAAAACAAAAGACAACTGCAACCACTCAACAGGATTTAGGATCCGATTCAAGTGATGAAACTAAAATTACAGCCATGGGGATGAAAGGAAAAGAATCCAATGCTAGCACTAGTACTTCAAATTTACACAATGAAACTCCAAATGGAAAGAAGAGGATACAATTTTTCACATAAGGGTAATCTCAAAACATAGAAAAATTGATACTCTTTTTGATAGTGGCTCTCAAGCCAATCTCATATTTGTAACCATTGCCAAAAGTTTAAACTTGGAAACCATTCCACATCATAAGCCAGATACATTAGGATGGGTGTGTGACAATGCACAATTGCAAGTAACTAGAAAGTGTAGACTAAAATTCGCCATTACTACAAATTTCATAGATGAAGTGGAACTTAATGTTGTGTCATTAGACATATGTGGTATAGTTTTGGGCAACCCGTATCTCTATGACAGAAAATATATCTTCCATAGAAATGAAAAAAAATACCATTTGTTCAAAGATGGAGTAGAATACATTGTAAGAAACCATAGCAAGAAACTAAACCTTTCACTTGTAAATGTGGGGCAAATGAAAAGACTAGTGAATTCTAGCAAGAATTTTGTGCTTCTAATGATCAAACCCAAAAATGATATTGATAATGAATCTTTTCAAGGTTGTGACTCAAGATTGAAATCTGAATTGGTTGATGTTGTTAACCAATATGATGAGATGTTTCAGGAACTGAAAGGATTGCCTCCCAAGAGTGGAATCCAACATGAAATTCAGTTGCAGCAAGATTGCCCTCTTCCTAACATTCGCATGTACAGTATGTTAGTGATGGAAAGTGCAGGAATTAAAAAGAAAATTCAAGAGTTTTTGGATAAACGGATCATCAGGCCAAGTTCTCTGCCATGTGGGTCACTTATTGTTTTGGTGCTAAATAAGGATGGAACATGGCGCATGTGTGTGGACTTCCATGCATTGAACAGGATTACGATAAACAATCGTTACCCACTACCTAGAATAAATGATTTACTTTATAAATTGAAAGTTGCAAATTATTTTACTAACTTGGACTTAAGGAGTGGCTACCATCAAATTAGAATTGTTGAAGGAGACATTTGGAAGACAACATTCAAGACAAAACAAGGTTTGTTTGAATGGCTAGTTATGCCTTTTGGTTTATGTAATGCTCTTGCTACCTTCATGCATGTTATGAATGATGTGTTGAGGCCATTTATTGATGAGTTTGTTATAGTATACTTAGATGACATCTTGATTTTCAGCAAATCTTGTGATGAACATGTCATGCATGTCTAGAAAAGTACTTGATGTCTTAAAGAAAGAACAATTGTATTTAAAGATTTCAAAGTGTGAGTTTGGAAAAACTTCTTTAGTTTACTTGGGTCATATTGTTGGAGGAGGTGAGTTGAAAATAGATCCATCCAAGGTTGATTTCATTTTGAATTGGCCAAGGCCCAAGACAGTTACTGAGATAAGAAGTTTTTTGGGAGTAGCCCAATATTGGAGAAAATTCACTGCTAACTTTACTTCTATAATAGCTCCTTTGCATGCATTGACTAGTGTGAAAAAGGTTTTTCAATGGGGAGGAAAACAACAAAATGCCTTTGATGCATTGAAGGAAAAGATCAGTTCAGCCCCAATACTTTCACTTCCAAACTTGAGACAATCATTTGAGATATAGACTGACACTAGTGATTATGCCATGGGTGTAGTCCTCCTGCAACATGCTAAGCCTATCTGTTTTCATTCGGAAACTTTCAATGGTGAAGTGGTGCAAAGTGTGAAAAACTAGAAACACTACTTGATGGATAAGGAAACAATCATTCACACTAATCATCAGCTATTGCAATACTTTCAATCTCAATCTAAGTTGCACCAATCAAGGGACTTTCGATGGATGGTTTTTCTTCAAAAATTCCACTTGGTAATAAGGTATAAGAAAGGTATCTACAATAAAGTTGTTGATATTCTTTCTAGGCCTATTATTAGTGCAACTACTTTACTCAAGCATGATTATGTTTTGAATGAAAGTTATATTGAGCAGTATGCATTAGACAATGAATTTCAAGATGTTTACACAAGCTTGAGTCAAGGTAACCAAGTAGAGGAATTGGATTATCATTGGCATGATAACTTGTTGTACCATCTTGGTAAGCTTTGTATTCCACAGGGAGAAAGAGTTAACATCATAAGAGAGGCACATACTTCTCTTATTGCTAGTCATTTTGATGTAGGTAATACCATGGCACATCTACATAGGTATTGTTATTGGCCTCATATGCTTGAAAGCATTTCACATTTTATTAAAGGATGTTCATTATGTGTAGTCAATAAGCCTAGCAATAGGAAGTCAGGTTTGTACACACCACTTCTGGTACCTTCATGACCATGGGAGAGTGTTTCTATGGATTTTGTAGGAGGTCTCGCATTGTCAAAAAGAGGTCATGATTATTTGTATGTATTTGTGGATAGGTTCACAAAATGTGTATTTTGATGCCATGTACAAAGCAAATTATAGCTGAACAAACTGCTTAGTTATTCTTTCAAAACCTATGATTGCATTTTGGATTTCCCACATCCATTGTTAGTGATTGAGATTCTCGCTTTGTTGGGAACTTTTGGTCAAGTTTGTGGGGATTCATGGACACCAAATTGAAAAAGAGTCAACATTTCATCCAAAAAAATATGGTCAAACATAGGTGGTGAACAAGACAGTGATGCATCTTCTTCATGAGTATTGCAACAAGCATCCTAAGTTGTGGGATGAACATTTGCACTACATTCAACATGCTTACAATCAGTCCAAGCACTCTTCAAATCAAACATCGCCATTTGAAGCATGTTTGGGATACTTGCCTAGGTCTCCTTTGGATTTCATTTATGGAAAGGATGTTGCTATTGATGGTCATAGTGAAATAGACAAAGAAAGAAGGTTCATGAAACAAATCCAATTGGTACACCAAAGAGTTCAAGAACAACTATAAAAGATCCAAGGCAAGTACAAATAAAGGAACGACAAGCAGTGGGTAGATCACAAGTTCCAAGTCGGTGATGAAGTTTGGCTTCACATTAGCAAAGAGAGGCTCCAAGGAGAAGGTAAAAAGTTGAAACCAATTATATATGGTCCATTCAAAATTCTGGAAAAGATTGGTGACAATGCGTTTAGGTTGGATTTACCTTCATATATGCAAAGTTATGTTGTTGTGAATGTGGAAAATTTAAGGTTGTATAAGCCTCCTTTGATTGAAGATCAAGGAGAGAATGTTCAAATTCCATCCATTGAATATTTATCTCCTGAATACCTTGATGAACTACAACAAGAAACCATTCTTGACAGAAGAACAAGGGCTTCAAAACAAGGGAATGTGGATTATCTTCATGTGGGGCTCAAAGGAAAAAAATCCTTCCAAAGCCAAATGGATCGAGATTGAAAAGGTGCAGGAGCTATACCCTCACTTGCTGAACAGCTGAAAGTGATATTTTGGGGTCCAAAATCTTCTAGCGGGGAGGAATGATTAGGTGCTCAAAAATTTATTCTAAGTTGTCAGATAGGTGTGGAACCTAAATGAAAGTGTAGTGCTTATTATCCTGAATCCGGTGCAACTTGTTTCGCATGAAACAGACTCTGTATGCTCCCAGAAACATGTTCTTTTCATTTTCCTAAACTGGCGATTTAAAAAAAATATATGCAGGCAGCCCAGTCAGCATTCTGTACTGCTGATGTGGCACTAATTAGGGATGCCTATGTGGCAGGGTGACTGTGCATGTGATTTTTTCCTCTGAAGAATCGGATGGTGCCAAGTAACACGATGCTATCAGTTATGATTTGGGTGTTTTTAGTTGGTTGGTTGGTGGCCAACCACATGTTGCCATGTGGCCCAGCCAGGGGCTGCCACGTGGCCTAGCCAAGGGCTACCACGTGGCAGACTAAGGGCCACCAAAAATCAGGTTAAGGTTCGAGTAGCAGTGGGCAAGGGTCAAACCCACAACCTCCAAGCGACAAGTCTAAGCCTCCTGTAAATACACCACACATTTGTTGCTTGTTATATAAGGAATGTTGCCTATATTTAAGCCTTACATGTTGCACCATCTTGGAAAAGGGCCAACCCTTGGGCACGTACCATTCAAATGACCATGACAGAGCGGAGTGGGGGCTCAGCCAGCGGGGGCAGGGCCGTTGGGATTAGCCCTGGGCAAGTGAAACCCCATGTGGCCCAAAAATTCGGAATTAAGCACTTACTGGACAATTTAACACCCCTATAATTTCCCCTGGAATCCCATGAATTTGGCACCTAGTTAGCACAATTCGAAGTAGAATTGTAGCACCGTTTCCAGATTTTGGGGAATTTGTAGAGCGCATAGTGAAAGAGATAGGGAAGCTCATAACTTCTTCAATTTTTGGCCAAATCAGGAGCAGAAAGAGGTTAGAAAGGCATTTTTTGGCATTCTAGAGCCATTGGAATAGGTTTCAGGGTTGTTTGAGCATTGTAAACTGATATATTCACACTTTTGCGCATAATAGAGAGGGTCAAGTCATTGGAAGCTAGACCAAGGAGACATAGCCCACGTTGGGTGAACTCCTTCATCATGTGTTGTTGTGATATTGTTTTGGTGATATTCATGTCTATTATATGTTATTGTTTAGTCATTTGTTTATGTTAGTTTGTACATGAAATTTACATAAAAACACTCAAAAACTCATGTTAAAACTTGCAATTAACCTCATGAATCCTTAAGCACTTTTACATATTCTAAATAGGAATTTAGCACATCAAAACTAATTTTCCCATTCAAATAAGATGCCTCCCTTATTTTCCTTGAGAAATTTTATCATATTGAAATACCCCCTGACTACCCATAAGGAATAATGAAAGAGGCTATTGTGAGTCCTAAAATCCTTTAGGAACGAAAAATTTTCTCTGTGGAAGGAAGGGCCATAAACAGTTACTATTGTCAACCAAATTTACTCTCTTTAGCCCAAATATCTAAATTTTCTAGATAAAATTCTAGGACTCGCCATCCAACATTGGAATTCCATTTTTGCAGGGTTCCATAGGACCGTCAGACCCACTACGCTCCCCCTCACGTCTAACCCCATCATGTCACAACCTCTCCAACATTTTCGCACGATTTGACTCATTTTTCTATTTTTACTTTTGTCTCCTACAAAAGAAATACCATTGGATTTTACATACTAATTACATCTCTCAGATGTCTCTATTTACCATTAGTATTGACTCCTCTTATGTTCCATGATATCACCTTCATTAAGAAACAATTTGAGAAGAGGCGAAAAAATCTAGAAGCATAGTCACTTGCCTAGAATTAATCAATTTCTCTCCAATAGCCTACATATTTTCCTTTGTTGTCTTTCTACCTTTGCGTTTCACTTCCTTGATCATTGGTTCCTTTCCTTTGTCCTTATCCCCTATTTTATCTCTTGGCCTTAGGTCCCTGATCTCTCTCGTGCCACCCTTCCTTTTCCAGTGAAAATATCCCTATGCATAAATTTCATTTTGTTCTTGGGGAAGATCCGAGAGGTCCTACTATGCCCAAAAATTGATAAGACCCACTAGAAATCTTTGTTTCTTTGTCAAAGAGTCTGGGCATTCCTTAAGCATTGACAAGGCTTCACTAATACCGAGTAGGGAGAGGAAGCACTTTGGAGGGAATTTGTCCTTCTAGGAATTTTGCTTTGCTACTTGTTTGTCACTAGTGGCTTCCTATGGCAACTCCCCCATAGCTATATCCATCGATATCACAAATTATTCTTCCATATTCTCCAAGATCGCAAACACATTCTCATTGTTCAAAGGGTTCTACTTCACCTCCAGCCTTTCACCACTTACATTTTGATGGTGGTTGGACATCCTCAAAAAACCATAACCCGCCCTTTGTTGGTCCACTTCTTGAATTTCCTTCTTTCTCACTAGATAGTCTTGGAACATGTGTCCATGATCTTGAGAATAGAGACATCTAAACGAAACATGTTCATAGTCCAATGATTGAGATCAAATTCCCCATTGATACTCTAGATATATGGATTCCGACAAAGGCTAAGAATTGTTCATATAGACCCATATTTTAGCATAAGTCATGTTCTTGCTTGATTCTATCGATATCAAATATTTTCAAAAAATTTCCAAAGTAGATACCAATTCCTTCCAAGAATTCTCGAATCTAGAAATCAACTGGTAAAGAGTAGAGCCTCACCTAGATCAGAGCCACAAGGAAATCCTCTTTATCTGGGTTAAAGAATTCCTCCCAATTCCTTATGTATAAACCTGCATTATTCATGAAGTATGGACCCCTTAAAATACCCTTGCCTTGTCCTCCAAATTAGAAAAAATCACCATAAAAAAGCCTTTTGGCCCAAGCCTTAGATCCACCTCCCCTTTGGTTGCCATTTTTGTTGTTTCCATTTTTCGATAAACTTTTCTGTCTGCCAACTCCCAACAAACTTGTAGATGAAGGCATTTCCCTTCATCCTATTTCTAGGCTCCTCCATGCTTTTTGGCGGGATTACAAATTTCAGGTTTTGAGCCGCTTTGGGAATGCATTTTACTCTCAGTTTCCACTGCCATTATGCCCCCAAAATCAGAGATTCTTTGGATGAGCTTCAAATGCCAAGGATTTCAGGACCCCCCAACCTTTTTTATTGTTACCAACCACAACATCCTTGAAGGAGGAGTTCTCACCTCTCCTCCTCGAGAGTTCATCCTGCCCACTTAGTATTTCTAAAAATTAGTGTCGCGAAAAAACTCTACTCTAAAATAAAACCAACACCAAAGATTCGAACATAACCACAGTCAAATTTAGCTCCCTCACATATAGAGCCATTCAAATTTAAAATCTAAACTCTTTACCACATTATTTCACTTTTTCACCATGTTTTTTACTCTTAAATTTATTCTTCTAGATTTTTGGGCATATTTGGAATAGGATTCAACATTCAGTTTCAAGCATATTTGTGGAATGGTTTTTTAGGTTTAATTTTTGTGTGTTGCTTCAATTTACTTAAAACTAAAATAGACCAAATTCAATAATGCAACATAAGTAATGGCTATTTAATTTGTTTAGACCACATATCTAGGCTCATAATCATGTTTTGAATCAATGGTTACTATGTTTGCAATCAAAATGATAATGATTAATTTTGTAGTGTTACCAATATGTGAGGAATATATATATATATATATATATATATAATGTATATTATATATATATATTATATATATAAATAATATATATATTATATTATATATTTTTAATAACTCAGTTTCGCTAGCTACATTGTACTTGCAAAAAAATTATAAATAAAATTGACAATT
Organism: Pinus taeda; assembly: GCA_000404065.3. Taxonomy (NCBI): domain Eukaryota; kingdom Viridiplantae; phylum Streptophyta; class Pinopsida; order Pinales; family Pinaceae; genus Pinus; species Pinus taeda. The sequence goes on from APFE031579197.1 coordinate 107,889, forward strand.
ATAAATATTAATTCAAGAGTAAGATTTTTTAAATTATTAATGTAAATAGGATTTTTAATAAACTAAATATATATATATTATATATATAATTATTAGGTTTTAAAGAGTTATATAAATTTAATAGAATATTACAATTTAAAATATAAATCTTTACGAGTTATTTACTTTTACTGCATAAATACTATATTTAAATTATATTTGATATATTAATCTATTTGTAAATTGATAAAATATTTTATCAAATAAAATATATGAATAAGATAATTTCAATATGTAATTCATGTAATGAATTTATAATTAAAAAATGATAAGTCGAAAAGAAAGATGGATGAACTTAGTATAGAGGAATTTTCTTAATTTATATAATCAATATAATATATATATAAATATAAACTAGCCTAGATCCATCTTAATTCTAGATTTATTAAGCCCCAAGAGGGATCCAATCTCTCAAGGTGCAAATCTTTGCTCAAGTTTTACACTTAAAAAAAGGTTTTCATGTTGAGAGATTTGATCCCTATCGACACTTACACTTGACAGATCTAGAGTTAATATGGAAGTATGCTGGTAATTAAAAGTTTTAATGAGTATTATTATGACATTTAACCATTTTGAAAGTAAATTATATGTAAATCCATGAAAATGTTTTTTCTAATTTTCACGACATAAGAAATTTTTGAAAAAATAACTTATGATATGAATAAATTAATGTGATAACCCTCATATTTGGGTGGCATTTTGACAACTCAAGTTTTCAATGCCCTTAATGAGGCCAACACATAAGCTTCAGGTGGGCTTTTGATGGTGCATCAGGCTCGTTTCAACCATGCCTTGAGGTTGGAGCTTGGTGGTGGTGTCAAGTGATCCAGGTGGCTCCATAAATAGAAGTGGCTTTGAAAACCTCAAAAATAAAAGTTATTGGATTGAAGTGAAACTAGGACCATATCATAGTGATCATCGTCCTAATTGCAACAGCGTGAACGCCACTCAAATCCGAGTTCGTATACTCAAGATATAGCCGGTCAAATTTCTGGTCAAACAAAGTCGAGTGGCAGTCACTAACAAGGAAAAAAATTGGAAAAGGGTTGGTGCAAAAAAAATTGTGGTCGAAACGAGTGAATTTATCACCTCTTTGATTTGTCTAGTGACCCTTAAAAACTGCCACTAAAATTTAAACTACTATTTAAAAGATATATATATAT
>APFE031579197.1:109110-151990 GCA_000404065.3 Pinus taeda
GGCGGGCCGCCACCCTCACCACCCCCCAATGACATTATGTATATTCAAATACAGTGGGAAGGCCACCCACCGGCGGACCCACCAAAACCTCAATACGACAGTGACATAGGGAAAGGTCAACGGGATTCGAACCAGTCCGACCTGGGTGGGATGGCTCGCCAACAGGCAACCCCAAACTTAAACAATGCCAATCAAACAACAATGTAACCATTGGTAATAAATGTCGAAACCAAAACAAAATGACACATATTCAAACAGGCTCGAACTATATATGGGGTGCGATGGGTTTTGAACTGGGTCTGCCCCCAACATATGTGCCTCTGCCACCAACGAGCCAACGAATTTGTTGTGAAATCTTCCCACATAAAACTTATAAAAACTGACCTTTGTAATTCAACCGGGGAGGAGTGGTGGACCATGAGCATGAGATTTAATTAGCAGGTGGAACCAGGAGTGCGCCCAGGTGGGCACGTAATTTGAGAAAGATTCTTAGGGAATCTTAGGATAATGTTTTTGTATGGAATCTTGAGGGAATATAAAGATTCTTTGGAGCTTCAGAGGTCACTTGCTTAGAATGTGGTTGAGTTTAAATTCGTTTGACACAATTCCGCAGCATGAATCTAATGGTGATATCTGTTTCTACATCTGAGCTTTGCATTTTTCGTCCATGCCGGAAAATGAAGGTATAATGGTCATTTATGTAAATTTGAGTGTACTTCATTTTTGCTGCCATTTAATGAAATTGGCCTCCCCACTTTGAGCAGGGCCCAGAGGCATAGCCCACACTAGGTAAACTCCGTAATCAAATCGTTTTTTTGTGTCTTTGATCTCATGGTTGAATTTGATTTCCGCTTCTTTTCATGTGTTTAAGTTACTTGGTTACATGCTCTTTTATATGAAATTATGTATGCATCCTTGAAGTAAAAGATCTGCATCATCAAGTCCATCCCCCTCCTCCATTTAAAGTGCATTAATAACATGGAAATACCACATGATGTCCTATGTTCCTTGCTCCTCATTAAAACGTAGGGAGCTATTGACATGACCTCCAACTCCTCTAGTCACGTGAAGGTGGTTACTGCACTTAGCTTTAGATCTTTGCATTTTGTTTCTTTACAACTATGGTCCAAGAACAAGGGCAGCCCAACAGAGGTGGCCATGGGAGAGGTTGACCTCCCCACCATCCCTGGAATGGGAAGGACGATGAACATTTTGATTGTGGTATTCCTCACTTCTTCTGAAGAATGGTGGCAGATGCTGAAGCATGCAAGTTTTGAGTCTCAGGTGACCATATTTGGGCCCTGCACAACATCCTAGGGAGTCATTATAGGGACCAAGAAGACAACAATGTGTTGCTGGAAGGAAATGTCCTGGACCTGGAATGTCACTTACACCACGTGAAATTTGCATATCGCAAAATTTCTAGACATTTGGGTATGGAGCTTCAGGGTTCAGAATCACCCTTTACTGACATAGTGGATGACTCTTCTCTTTCTCCAGTACACACATATGCTCCCCATGAAAGGCCTCATAGCCCCTTTCCATGCTGACGACAATCACGTAGCGAGTCAAAATCTATTTTTGTTGGTTCAGGTCCCTCTTGTGGCAAAGGTGGTGGTCTCAATAGTTAGGTTATTAATTATGGTGGCCATGTTAGCACCTCTCTCCAACAACACTTTGAGTTCCCAACCTCTTCCATCCATCCAACCACCTCGGGGCTCCCTCTACCAAATGACCCAGATTACTACAAATCTTACCATGTGGGTGAGGAGGACCCCCTTAAGCGTTTGCTAGCATTGTAAGTCTTCCAAGGTAGTGTTGCTACATGTTTTGCGTGGCTGGTCTTTTAAGGTAGCGTTGTGATATGTTTTGCATTGCCGGTCTTTTAAGGTTGTGTTGTCCTACTAGGCATGGTTTTGTGTATTTTATTGAATTGTAACCAAAGGAAGGTTCTGTGGTTTCTCATTTTTTAAAAGAGATATCCCCATATCTACCTCCATCATTTGTTTCCTTATTGTCAGACCCATGTTCATGGCCACTCTTTGTTGAGCTCTAATGCTTTGAAGAATGTACTTTTTGTAATTCTACTGTAATACAAAGTTTCCTTACTTACAAAAAATAAATTAATTAATGTGATAAATATCGTTATACTTGTATTACTTACCTAAATTTTAATTTACGTTTCTTCAACTTTAAAGAGTTTAATCCCTACATAAAATCTATCTGCATTATAATATTATAATTACAAAATTATGAATATTTATATAAAATAAAAATAGTTTAATTTGAGTTGTTTATATTTACAAGAGATTAAATAATCTAATTGACATACATAACATATTATAATATAATTTATAGCAAAGGTTAGGTTAAAACCACTAAGTTGATTTAAGCACCAATCAATATAATAAATATTTCTTTATTATTTATAATTAGACTACGTTAATACAATTTTGCAATAAAATCTTTAAAATGATTTATATCTATTGGTAAGGTTAAAGCACAAGACACAGAAATATATTTTTAATATAATATTTTATAATTTACTGCTATATTAAGTTAATCTTATTTAATATATAAATCTTTTATTATAATATATAATGTATACCTATAAATTAGGGTTAAACATTATAAATTAGGTTTAAAATGTCAAGGTGGGCCATAGGAAGAAGCAATATGCACAATCAAGCCTGAAAGGACACACAAAATGGACAAAGTTTGCAGGTCGTCTCAAGGAAAGGATTGCACAGACAAACTTTCAGTAGAAATTAACCATTTTTTATTCACCATGTTCTTACTCTCCTTTTAGATTTCTTCTTCCATATATTTGAGCATGTTTGGAATAGGATTCAAGGCTCATTTTTGGGTATATTTGTGGAATGGTTTTTTGGGTTTTGTTTGTTGTGTACTGTTTCACTTTACCCAATAAATCAACTTCAATAATGCATCATAAGTAATGGTTATTTAATTTTTTTTGGACCACACATCTAGGCTCATAATAATGTTTTAAATAAAAAAGGAGTGACTTGAGATTCCCCACAAAGATTTCAGGGCTAGTATGAAGAAATTGAGAGCATGGGGATTCAAATTCAACTTTCCCAAATTGTGAATTTTTTGACTTCTTCGTAGAGAAGACTAGGGTCGACTAAGGAGTAGGGAACAAGAAATCGCAACACCACACTTGATCCAAATACATGCACAAAGATCCAAGGGAGTAAGGCCATTGATATGTTGGGGTGACAACTAGCAAGACCTTAAATTTTCTTAATTGATTTAAATTATATCCCAGAACCTCGATAGGCAAGCCTTAGATTTTGGAATTACCATCTAAGTCGAGTTTATTTATGGGAATCAAATTGAAAACAAGAAACAAAGAAATACATTCATGAATTTGAGCCTAAGCCAGGCTAAGGTCGACAAGGGAAGGTAAACCATGTGACGTCAAGTTGGCATATGATCCAGTGAGCCTCAACCTCCATAATTCCCACAATCTGGAGCTACAAACCCACGAACTCACCCCACAGAGAAGGAGCAACTGAAATTTGAAGTGGATCTCTTCGCAGATCTATCGAAAAATTGGTCGCCTTAATACCACAATTGAAACTAGAGACTGAACCATAATCAAACTCATAGACCCTTGAGGAGATGGAGCAAACAAAAATGTGCACACATGCATGAATGCAACTAAAGCAAGGCATAATCAAAATTTAACATTACTTCCCTTATTAGTCCACACACTTCTCATCATATTGCCATTAAATTTCTCAGTACTTCTTTCAAAGAGAACCATCATTATCTTGAGAGGAGGGTGATTCCAAGTTTTGGGAAAATAAATGCAGTAAATCCAAGCATGTGAAGAGAAGAACATTTCCACTGCATGGCGGCGATTCACAATATCTGACATGTCATGGGAGAAGAGCTTGTTAACATAAGGCCAAACCATAGAGCTTTTAAAATAATTATGAATATTATAAGGAACAATGCGACGAAGGGAGGAGGGATTATGAGGGAGGGGATAGGGATTCAAATTGATTATGGGGTAAACCATATTCAAATAATGGGAGGGCCTAGGGGAAAACGAAACAATTGTACCATATAAAAATTAGGCGATTGGACAAAGTATATTAAATTTGACATTTCTAACATGGAATTTTACAAGGAGCATGCGTTATTAGCTTGTAGATCAACTTCCTCATTGTTAATTATGAAAATATGACAGAACCTCTTAGAGTGAAAAAATGCACCTAGTCTTCTAATCCTTTGGAGCACCAAGGCAAGAGAGTTATCTTTCGGACTATTCTCACTATTGAGATACCAAATTGTAAGCAATGAATCTCTTAAAACAATAATATCTTCCACACCTTTATCTTAAGTAGTGCTTAGTCCTTGCAGGAAGTACATACATCTATGCTTGATTGTTGATTTTCCTTCTTAGTTCCCATGAGAATTTTACTTCCATTATTCCGTCGCGATTACATAACCCCCCCCAAATTTAAGTATAAAATTCAAGAGTGAGTTTTTTTTCAACAGTAAAGAGTAGTAGATTTATATTAATCTGCGTCCGGTCACGGAAAAAAACGAGATAGTACAATTTGATGTCATTGCCATCCATGGACATATTTTTTTGCAAACTAGTTGTACAATCACATTTTCTTTACAAAATTTCAAAATACGACTAAGAATTTACATATATACTAGGATAAGCCTTATAGCATTGCCCTAAAATTAAAAAGCATTTAAAATTGATCATTAAACACTATAAAATGGGGAAGTCTAGTCATCTGGTTCAACAAGTCCGTTGAGATCAATTCTAGTTGATTCCTCCACATTCTAAGAGTTCTTCTCAGCCACTTGAATTTGCAGTTCTTCAATTTCGCTACGCAGTGCATACACCTCATCTTCTAGCTGATGTATTTTCTGGCTCTTCTCTATGCTTCTCTCTTTCATTTCACAGGCTTCTTCGTGTTGTTGTTGAAAACATTTCCAAAGATCTGCTAGATTCGCCCTCAATTCATAATGTTCATGTTCACAAGGGCCACAATCATGTGGGGAGAAAGTGGCAAGAGAAGGGCACTTTTCCCAATTTCAGTCAAAACGACCTGCCACCTGACCTGAGTGCCAACGTCAATATCCCCAGGATTTAGAACCCATGTTGTCTACTTGAAAGATATTAACCAAGGGAAACCCCGATACCCAATTAACATGGAGGAACATAGGTCGTGACTCAAATACCACAATGAAGGGATAGTAACCCAATTGACTCCTCAATGCCCAGATGGCACTGAGGAGGAACAAAGACCCAAATTGACACAGAGGAACTAAAAACAGTGACCCAATTTACACCACAACACCCAGAATCACACAATAGCATGACACAAGATCCCCAACAATGATTTATTCGGTAATTAACTCTAGCAAATGGAACACACCAGTTCTGAACTCCCCATAAATTAACACCAATCTAAGAGGTAGTGGCCCAAATGCCACAAAGGAGGAACAACAACCCAATAGACTCCACAATGCCGAGATGGAATTGAGGAGGAACAAAGACCCAAATTGACTCAAAGGAACTAAAAATAGTGACCCAATTGACACCATAATGCCCATAATAACACTATAACATGAGATAAGATCCCCAGTAATGATTTCTTCGGCAATTATTTTAAGCAAATGGCACTCACCCGTCTGGAACTCTCCGACAATTAACTCTACCCCATAGAAACACTCAACAACCATAATTCCCCACAGACAATCCTGACTTTGCCAAAGAATCTTTCCACCCATGACCTTCTGAGAAGAGTCCTTTCTATTACAGAAATTGAGACCATTATTCCTAAATTTATAGAAGTAACTGAGTCGAGAGATTGCATACATACCTCCGAGGTCCCAATTTCCTACCATGATTATCTTGAATCCTGAAACGACTCCCATCTGATGTAAATTAATTGTCCCTCGCGCTAGCAATCTGATCCAGCCCAGAGGAATTAAATGAGGCTCACACTCTTGAGGATTCTCGCGTGAAACTGGTTTGCTAGTTTATGCTACTGGCCTGATTATGAAACTCAACACATAGAGTTCTCACATTTATTCCTTGTACCTCGTCAAGTGTCCAGGGCAACTGAGATATGTAGCCACAAGTTGAGAGTGAGGTAAGGATGATGCAAGAAATATGTCAGATGTGGAGGATGAGGGGATTCTAATAAGGATGATAGTTGTGATGGGGGAAGTGTGTGGGGAAGGAGTAGAGGGGGAGGAGGAAATGAGGGGGCGGAAGAGGTGGATGATGAAAGGGATTCAGAGAGGGGGAAGTGAGGAGGGAGAAGAGTGGGAGGAGAAGAAGTGGGGAGGGAACATAATGAGACATGAATAATTCATCCCAAGGGAGGGTAGGGGTAGCATAGGATTTTATACCTTTTAACTCCAAGGTGCATGACTTTTGGGTCAGGTCTTTTGTATAGGAGGAGAGATTTATCATCAAATTTAGGACTTTCGTGCACAACTTTAGGGGATGGGAAGGTAGCCTTCAATTCCATTTATGATCCAGGTGGATATTTGTGGCCACTCACCTATTCCACCTAGACCTCCCAGTCAGTTTCATATGTTTCCTTGTTCATTTCAGCATTTATTATTTTTAGCAAATTTTTTGGGTCCTAAACATCCGAAGCAGCTTTGACCCCCTAAACGACATTTTTTTGGGGGTTTGCAGAAGGCTCGCAGCTATAGGTAAGGCCTGTGGTGAAACTTGTAGTACACAATGATACCTTTCCAACAAGGTATCGTACATGCCAAACAAAATTAATATGACCAAGTTATGACCCTGTGAAGTTGGTTGCCTAACTAACCCCAACGGGGCCCACAAACTCTTGGTGTTACATCTCTTGGGGTTAGGGTTTTGGTTGATTAGGGTTTTCTCATGTTTTCCAATAATAAATAGGCCCTTGAGCCTCATTGTAACACAGTTTAGAGGCATGTAACCACCACATGTCTTCTCATAGATAAGCTACCGTCGACTGAGCTATCTTATTTCCATTTTGTTTGTAAGCATAGTTCAATATTTTTCCATTAATGAAATGAAGTGTTTTTTTGTTGCATCTCTATGTTTATGATTATATTTGTAAGTTGTTGCATTCTTGTTTAAGTTCAGATCAGTGGTATTAGAGCAATATGCTCTTTCTGTGTTTTTCTTTGCATGTCCCCAATGAGGTCAAGGTATAAGGAGATTAGGGCTCAATCTGGTTGAACCATTGCAGGATCAGCCTCACAAAACCCGACGACCTCCCATGGAGGAAGAAAAGAAAGATGAGGGGGCAAGAGATCCTTTCAAAATGATGCTCGAGGAAGCCCTCGAGTGGTAAAGGGATGCGATGATGGATAACTTTGCCCAGATCGTTCGATGGCTACCCACATGCGATGCATCTTCATCCAGAACCCACTCTAGAGGCACCACTCCTTTTAAGGTACATGTCAACTTCGATATTCCCCTATTCGAAGGTCTGATAGATGCAGATGTTGTGGATATATGGTTAAATCTATTGGAAGGATTTTTTTCAGTTCATGACTTTTCCAATTAGGAAAATATTACTTTTGCACTTCTCAAAGCCACCCCACACGTCAAGGACTAGTGGGAAACCTACTGTGAACAAAAGGATGAGAGTGAAGCCTCGTTGTTTTTAGCCACGCCCACTTGGAATTCTTTCCAAGATGCCATCAAGGAATAGTATTACCCTGTCGGGAGCTATGCAGATAAATACATAAAGTGGACTATGCTACGACAGGGAAGGGACCAAGATGTGCCAAAGTTCACATATACTTTCCATACCCTTGGCATGAAGCTAGGTATCAAGGATACTGAGTGACATTTGGTGCTCAAGTACTGCAGTTGTCTACACAAGTACATTCAGGTCGAGATGGAGTTCATGGACATTTCCTCGCTTGGCAGGGTGTATCAATATGTTGTCAAGATTGAGAAAAGGTTTAAATAGAAGAAGTGAGACTTTGGATCTATGAATCCAAAGCAAGAAAAAGGTGCCTCCAAACCATAGAAAAAAGGACCAAGACAAGGCAGGGCTACCCAGGACAGCCTGCCGAAGCTGCAAGCAAAGAACAACACCAAGAAGATGAAGAAGGACATGGGAAAATGGTGTGAGTTCCATAAGAGCTCCACTCACAATACAAGTGAGTGTTGGGCCAAGCAGTCACTAGTGGCCAAGATGAAGGCTTCTGAATCAGACGTAGGTTTCGACTCTGAATTAGAACCTGATAAGGGAACTAACAAAGGGAAGAAGGTAATTGATGCGGAGCCCAGTGCCACCGTGGCCACCACAAAGATCCATAAAATTGAACTTGAAGATCCAGAGGAGGGGGGAATGCCTCTTCCACTCACATATATGGGTGAAGGGTTCTCTTGTGCAGTTCATTGTTGAAAGCAGGATCCAAAAGAACCTCATTTCAATAGAGGTTGTGAAGCGATTGGGCCTAAAGACTACAACACATCCTCAACCATGAACCATCGGGTGTCTTCACCAAGGACAAGATCTTCGCGTCAACCAGTAGTGTCGCCTTCCCTACAACATCAAGCCCTTCACGGATGAGGTACTATGTGACGTTGCTCCTCTTAAAGTTTGTGATGTATTGTTAGGACAACCATACTTGTGGAAGCGACATGTTGTATATGAGTCTAGACCTCGCTCTGTGATTATTACTTTGGCTAATAACTTGTACATGATACTAGAGGTAGCCCCGCTTACCGCCATCTCTTTGATCACTGTAAAGCAATGCAGTAAGATCATTTCCCATACCAAGAAAATTGTTTTCCTTGTGTTTCGCCCTCAAGGCAAGAAGAAGGTTCTGGCCATGGCTTCTAGGCAGGGCTTTTCAGCACAATAGTAGCAGATGGAAAAGGTTGTGGAGGAGTACAAGGATATTTTTGCCTCACCCATAGGGGTACCTCTGCAATGTCAGGTCAAGCATTCCATCAATCTGACCTCGAGTGCGCCGCTTCCCAATGGACCGATCTATCGATGATCTGTTCTGGAAAATGATGAGATCAAGAGGAAAATTTAGGAACTATTATAGAAAGGGAACATCAGGCCAAGCTCATCACCCTATGGGAGCCTGATTGTATTGGTACAGAAGAAGGATGGGACCTAGAGGCTTTGTATTGACTATTAGGTGCTGAATAAGATCACTGTCTGAAATAGGTACCCAATCCCGCAGATTGTTGACCTTCTGGACCAGCTCAAGGGGGAAAAATATTTCATCAATATTGACTTGAAGTTAGGTTATCACTAGGTGCCTATCGGATCCTCTGATGTGTGGAATACTACCTTCAAATCCAAGGAGGGCCTTTTTGCATGGTTTGTCATGCTGTTCGGATTGACGAACACCTCTGCAACCTTCATGAGACCGATGGACCACATCTTGCGACCCTTCACCAATGCATTCATGGTGGTGTATTTAGATGCCATCTTGATCTTCAACCATAGTTAGGAAGAGCACCTCCACCATATTTGATAGGTCCTTCAATCCCTATGACAACACAAGCTATGTGATAACTTGGAGAAATGCACCTTTGGCCTGACCCAGGTTCAATATCTGGGGTACATCATTGATGAGCAAGGTGTACATGTGGACCCATCCAAGATACAAGTCATTTGGGATTGGCCAGCCCCAACCACTTTAACAGAGCTCTATAGATTTTTGGGTCTTGACAATTTCTACCGTAGGTTCGTGTTTGGGTTCTCTCATATCACTTGGCCTTTAAGTCAAGTCACCAAGGGAGAAGCGAAATAAAAGTTCTTTTGGTTAGAAACCCAACAACGAGTGTTCTTTGAGTTGAAGAATCACCTCTGTTTTGCACCAGTACTCACATTAACAGACTTGCAACAACCATTTCAGATTGAGATAGATGCCTCTAACTATGCTATTGGTGCCATTATTACTCAGCATGGGCATCCAATGGCTTACCATAGTTAGACACTTTTAGACACAATTTGAAATTACCCCACTTATGACAAAGAAATGTATTCCATGTGCAGGCCTACCGTAAATGGAAGCATTACATTCTGGGGAAGGAAATGTTCATCCACACTGACCACCGACCTCTACAGTTCATACAGACACAAGGGAAGTTGTTGAACGATCACCATCAGAAATGGTTCACCTATCTACAACAGTCCATTTGAGCATTAATTATAAGAAGGGAAACACCAATAATGTCGTTGATTGCCTCAACAGACCACCGGTCATGGCACTAATCACTATGCTTGACTCTTGTGGGCATGAGACATCGGGGTGGCCACATATTTACAAGAGTGATCTAGAATTCGACAGTATATACCAAACACTCCTGGAAGGGAAGCAAGTTTAAAATTTTCACCTTCAGGATGCATGGTTATGCCACTTGGAACACATATGTGTTCCTTCAAGTGAGTGTGGCAAGATGATTTGGGAGGCGCACTATAGTTAGGTTGTTGGACATTTCAGAGTAGAGAAAAAAATGGTGGTATTGTAGAAGTATTTTTATTGGCCGAAACTTCGTTAAGTTGTTGGGAAGTACATTAGATCCTCCACTGCCTGTGCCATTGCCAAACCAACCATCAAGAAGCAAGGCCTGTATACTCCTCTACCTACTCCTATTTGTCCTTGGGAATATATCTCCATGGATGACATGTTGGGCCTTCCTTCTACTATGCACGACAATGATTCTGTTTTCGTGGACGTCGAAAGATTCTTTAAGATGGCCATCATGGTAGCCTACAAGAAGAGTATCATAGTAGAGGCCACTACTAAGCTCTTCTTTGAGTGATTATGGGTACACTTTGGTATCCCACAGTCCATTGTCTCAAATCGGGACAATAGATTACTGAGCGCATTTTGGGCAAGTCTTCAGTCGATGCTGGATACAAAACTTACTAAGTACATGGCTTTCCATCCCCAAATTGATGGCCAAACAAAGGTTGTCAAAAATATGATTGTACACATTCTGCGCACGTACAACTCAAAGAATCCACGCACGTGGGATGAAAGTATCCCCTATGTCCAACATAGATACAACATAGCTCTCCACAGCTCAACAGGCCACAACCCCTTTCAGGTAGGGTTGGGATTTCAACCATTATGCCCCATTGATGTGGTCATACCATTTGCTGCCACTCAGGTAGATTCGTCTCACATTCAATCCGAAGCTGAAAGGGATAACATCTTCATTGAAAGCATTCAGTAGGTCCATGATATATTGGACAGAGCTAATGCTAAGTACAAGCAACGCCATGATCAACATCGAGTGCCGCACAAGTTCCAAGTGGGCGTCAAAATTTGGCTACATTTGTAGAAGGAGCACCTTGATAGATCCCACTGCAAGCTTTTCCCACTCCGATATGGGTCATACACCATCACCAAGGCCATCGGTGACAATTCCTTCGAGCTCAACATCCCACCATTCCTTGGTCGTCACCCAGTGTTCAATGTAGATCGCCTTCGGCCATACTTTCCATCCTTGTTGGACATATCTGACATTGCAGAATAACTTACACCAATAGAGCTCAACTCAAACTGCATGGAACAGGCCACAACTGATTAGATCATGGACACACAGATCAGGAACACTCGCCAATAGAGGATATAGTTATATTGAGTTGTCAAAGTATGCCAACTCCTTCACTGAGGCAAGTGGTTCACCAGGGACCAGGTTGAACAGAAATTTCCTCACCTTATGGAGGCTATGCACACAATGGGGACCATTGATTCTTAAGGGGGGAGGAATGATCCAAAGGATATTGGTGGCCACTTGCCTATTCCACCTAGAACCCCTAGTCAGTTTCATCTATTTCCTTGTTCATTTCAGTATTTACTATTTTTAGTAGTTTTTTCAGGTCCTGAACTTCTGGAGCAGTTTTGACCCCTTAAACAGTGTTTTTTTGGGGTGCACGGTAGGCCCGTGGTTGTAGGTAAGGGTTTGTGGAAAAACCTGTAGTACTCGACGAGACCTTTCCAATAAGGTATTGTATGCACCAAATAGAGATAATATGACCAAGTTACGACCCCGAGAAGTTGGCTGCCCAACTAACCCCAATGGGGCCCACAAACTCTTGGTGTTACATCTCCTGGGGTTAGGGTTTTGGTTGTTTAGGGTTTTCTCATGTTTTCCAATAATAAATAGGCCCTTGCGCTTCATTGTAACACGTTTCATAGGGATCTAGCCACCACATCTCTTCTCATAGATAAGCTACCATCGCTCGAGCTATCTTTTTTCCATTTTGTTTGTAAGCATAGTTCATTATTTTTCTTTTAATAAAATGAAGTGTTTTTCTGCTGCATCTCTGTGTTTATGATTATATCTGTAAGTTGTTGTGTCCCTGTTTAAGTTCAGATCAATTTACCTGGTTGCAACTTTATTTCATTTTACAGGCCAAATTGGCTTGCATGTCCACCTCCGTATTAAGACTTCTTAAGATGTGAAAGAATTGCATATGCCCAAAGAGAGGGAGAAAACTAAGGGATCTCTTTAGAATTTGACTTAACTTGTTGTTTTGGGCTACAATGTTTGAGTTCATGTGTTTTATAACTAAGAGAGAGTCACCCAATATGTTCATATACTTGATTCATTTTTGCTGAGCTAAAGTGAGGCCAAAATATAACCCATAGGCTTCTGCTTGGTTGTTTGTCTTCCTGCCCAAGCCCCAAGCATATCGTTCAACAATTATTCCATCGGGATTAATGAGAATCCTTCCCCCTCCTTCCATCCCATTATTTTTTAATTATTAATGTAAATAATATTTTATAATATTATTATGTTTAGGTTATTAATGCTTTCAAAGATTTTTATAAATATTAATAGATCCATTAAATTTTAAAATATAAACTCTTCATCACATTATTTTAATTTTTCACCATGTTTTTTACTCTCCTTTTAAATTTCTTCTCCTAGATTTTTGGGCATATTTGGAAAAGGATTCAGGGTTAAGTTTGAGGCATATTTGTGGAATGGTTTTTTGGGTTTAGTTTGTTTGTGTTGTTTCAAATTACCCAAAAATAAAATAGATTGACTTACAAATAAGTAATGAATACTTAATTTTTTTGGACCACACATCTAAGCTCATAATCATGTTTTGAATCAATGGTTACTATGTTTACATTCAAAGTGATAATGATTAATTTTGTAGTGTTACTGATATATGAAAAATGTACCAATATGTGAAGAAAATTTAAGGTTAAACATTTTTATATGTTTTTTCTAATTGACTTAGTTTTTTGGTCGCACTGTACCCTGCAACAAATTTATAAATTTAAATATAAAGGTCAAGAGTGATATTTTCTTTTTATTAATGTAAATAAGATTTTATGTACATGGGGTCTTGGATACTCAATGATCAGGTACTCTGTTAAGGCAATCCTTGTGAACTAACCGATTCAATTCCTCACCCCAATTGGGGTGATATGTTAGACATGATGAAGATGTAGACCAACCAAGCTTACAAAAAATAAATATTTTATAATATTGTTTTGTTTAGGTTATTATGGTTTTCAAAGTGTTTTATAGATCTTAGTAAAGCCATTTACTCTTTACCACATTATTTTACTTTTACTACATTAATATATTATATTAACTTTACAACTAATTTATAAAAAATAAATATTATGTAGATTTGTAATATATTTTATTAATATAAAATATATCAATATGAATAAAATATTCACATGTTAAAAAAAGATAAATTGAAAAGAAAGATTAGATGGACTTAGTATTAGAGAACATTTTCTTTAATTTTATAATCATGAGAGAGATAAATAATAATAATATATAAATGTCACAATGTATTGATATTATAAACTATCCTAGATCCGGGATTTAATCTCTTGAAGTCCAAATATTTCCTTGAGTTATGCACTAAAAAAAATGTGCGCACCTCGAGAGATTCGATCCCTTTTGATGCTTGATAAATCTGGAGTTAAGATGGATCTAGACGAGAAATTAAAATTTTTAACGAATATTATGTTTTTTAATTATTTTGAAAATAAACTATATTTAAATTCATGAAAATAAGTTTTATAACTCTCATGACACAAGAAAAATAAAATATATCAATAAGAATAAAATAAAATATATCAATAAGAATAAAATATTCACATGTTAAAAAATGATAAATTGAAAAGAAAGATTAGATGGACTTAGTATTAGAGAACATTTTCTTTAATTTTATAATCATGAGAGAGATAAATGATAATAATATATAAATGTCACAATGTATTGATATTATAAACTATCCTAGATCCGGGATTTAATCTCTCGAAGTCCAAATATTTCCTTGAGTTATGCACTAAAAAAATGTGTGCACCGCGAGAGATTCGGTCCCTTTTGATGCTTGATAAATCTGGAGTTAAGATGGATCTAGACGAGAAATTAAAATTTTTAACGAGTATTATGTTTTTTAATCATTTTGAAAATAAACGATATTTAAATTCATGAAAATAAGTTTTATAACTCTCATGACACAAGAAAAATTTGAAAAATTAACTTATGATATAATAAATTAATGTGTTAAATATCATTATACTTTTATTACTTCCCTTATTTTTAATTTATGTGTCATCGATTTTAAAGAAATTATTCCTTACATAAAAGTTGTCTACATTAATTTTTTTGTTAGATTAAAAAAAAAAAAAACAACAACAACATAATTTTTATTATGTAAACAAGGAATAAAAATTACATTATGTAGACACACTGAGTATGTATGCGAACTGATATTTTACATATATGATACAAAGCATACATTTGGCACTAAAGGAGTAAGGAATGAAACCCTAAGTTAACAAAAACCCTAACCATAAGTGAAGATGAACAAAAAATTCAAGGCACGCATGCCCAACAAGTAGAATAGTTGGCACACAGGCCTCAGAAAAACAAAATTTAAAAACAAGGAGTGCAGACCCTCCAAGGTCCTAGGTAGGTAGCGAAAATATATATATATATATTGTTGCACAATCTTCTTACACACAGTGTGACCACAAAAAAACCTAGAGTTAGGCCTGAGAACCACACCAAGAGGCCACAGAGGATGGGCACCGCTACAAATCCAAACCCATGAAGTAGGCTACAAACCTAGTAAGAGCTAAAGAAAAGCCCTTGCAAAGAATAGGCTGGCATGAAAAGGCACAAAATGGGGGAAAATTGTATGCAACCACCCATCAAACCCCATCCCCTCAACTCTTCATACTGGTGGAAGACGTAGCAAAAACCAATGGTAGACCTCAACATTTGAAGACCGCTTCTGGTGATTTGATAGACACCATGAAGCATAGATCCCTGCAAGAAAAAACTTTGCGGCGACAAAAGAAAAAGAGATAAGACTAGGTTGTAATGCCTAACAAGAACCCTGGTGTAACCATGCAGGAACTGAGTAGATGCCCATAACAGAAGGAATGGTAGTGGGAAACAATTGTGTGCGGTGCATAAGATGATGAACCTACAAAAAAGACAAAACCACCAAAAGAAAGGCCATTCCATGAATAGGTGGCTAACCTGAAAAGTAAAGGCACAAGAAAGAGACCTTAAAGCTCCAACTCCTCAAAACTCCACTCATATTAGACCTGACTTCGACACAACAACATCAAAAATCAACAATAGAACCTGCATATGATGAAAGTCATGACAGAAGGGGAGGAGAGGCACGAAGCATGGTTGAAGCAGCTAGGGTTAGCCGCCCGACCCTCCCTGTAAGGACCTACAGTCCTTGACTCGCCCACCGGGTGAAGTGCAACAACGATCGATGGGGGGCGCGCGGGTGGAACAGTGCGTGCGCGGGTGGAAGGTTGAACGAACAACAGGATGAACAAAGTGCGAGCTCCCTTGGATATGCGATGGAGTGTTATGTGCATAATGAAGGTTGGGCGAGCTACTTATATACGTGGAGGCATGGTGTAAAACATATGGAGGCCGACCAACAAATGTAGTGAAGCCGACAGTAGGTGATACGTTTGGAGAGGAGGCCGACTTGAAGATTAGAGCATTTGTGATGGCGTGTTAAGGCATGGGCAGGTTGGCTAGGTAGCTATGACCTCTCCCTGCCTTGCATATATATTGGAGGTCCAATGGAGGCATTTCCACCATCGCTCATGACACAAACACATACGAACTTCGCTCATGTAAGAGGAGTGCGTAGATACAAGGTGTGGGTGCAGCAAAGAAGGAAGGCGCAGTTGGAGATGCGTCCATTCTTGGGCAAGGCCGCATGGAGTTAGTTTTATCTCTTGGTTTGGGCGAAGGGCACGGGCAGGGTCGCCTGCTGGTTGGAGGAAGGCATGCATGGTGTGTGTGGCTCCCAGGTGATGTGTAGGAGCGCCCAACCGTGAAAAGTTGGTGAGCGCTCGGTTTGTGCGACGACTTGGCACGGGTTCTTGGGTGACTCGGGTGAGCGCCCGCTCGTCATGCAAGTGTGCACGGTGACTTGGTGAAGTGTTGAGATTGTGAACGGAGGTGTGTCTCGGGTGGAGGCGCCCGTGTGTGGCGACTTGGAGGCGCGCCCAAGTTGGGAAAACAACACAAACGTGTGACAAGGCGGATGAAGGGTTGGTGAGTCATGCGGCGACCGTACGGAGGTGCCGATGAGCTAGGCGACCGAGTTTTGCCGAAGATTGTAAATTTGGCAAGGATGCAACTTGGGGTTTCCAAGTATACTTGTAAAGCTTGTAACTTGTAAAAGACTGTATAATATATTGTTGGGTAGACTCATTGTTCAGGGAGTTGCCCCTCCCTTTATACTGTGCACTTGTGTTCTTCATGTATAATTGTTGATGTTAATGAATGTGTATGGGTTTTCATTGGTATAAAGGAACATTAATAATTACTTGGTTGAGAAACACAAACTAAGTAGAAGTAAGTGGTTAGGCGTAGTCCACGAACATAAGTATTGGTGAAAAGAAAGTGTTCGGTGGTGCCGCACCTCGCCAAGAGCGGTTGAAAGACTACCGTCGTCTCGGCGTCGTGACAGTTGGTATCAGAGCTGATTCAGGGTTGAAGAAGTTAGTGTAGAGCAGGGTTTCTCGTGACGAAGTGCAGGTGTGGAAACACTTGGAATTGGTAACAGTGAAGCAGGGACTTGTAGGTGAAGGAAGTTGTTTCACATACAAGTGAGACAAGAGTTGGTTCAGGTTGCAGGCATCTTGGTGAAGCTGTTGTATGGTCAAAACTAGATTACAAAGAAGAAGGAAGCTGTTAGATATGGCAGCTGAATCTCAGGCTGGGTCTAGTCATGGTGCGAAGGACACTACTATTGGGTTGATTGAAAAAGTGTTGGAGAAGATGGAGGACATGGAAGCCTTCTGGACTAAGAAGTTTGAATTGATCGAGAAAGATCAAGAGGTCAATTCGAAGATGAAGGAAGAGCTCAAGGAACTCCAGACTCAACACGAGTACATTGATATTATGTGTACACAACTTGAAGTAAGGGTCAAGAAGGCTGAAGAGGAAAGAGATCGAGGTCTTGCAGAGATCGTGGACTTGCAAAAATCTCTTGACGAAGCCAGAGATGAGATCGCAGTTTTGAAGAAGGCCGTGAGGCATAACTCAGGTGGAGGAGTGCCTCATGTGAAAGTCAAGGAACCGGAATCTTACGATGGTACAAGGAGTGCAAAGACTCTTGGCAACTTTCTATGGGACATGGAGCAATACTTGGAATGATTGGGTCTATCTGATGATGAGACGAAGGTCAAGGTATCTGCTTAGTTATTGACAAAGGATGCTAAGATGTGGTGGCGAAGACGGATGGATCAGAGTGCCAATGGCAGTGCTGGTGACATTACTTCGTGGGATTAGATGAAGAAAGCTTTGCAGACCCATTTCAGTCCTCAGGATGAAACATGGGAAGCAAGGATGAAGATAAAGTTCATAAAGCAGATAGGGAACCTTCAGACATATCAGTGGGAGTTTTGCAAGTGCGGTTCTGGAATTTCCTGACATGGCGGAGAGAGACAAGGTGTTCAATTTCATTATTGGGTTGAAACCTTGGGCACGTAATGAAGTGAAGAGGCAGAGGATTAGAAGACTTGAAGCAGCTTTTGCTACTATGGATAGGTTGGTGGAGCATTATGATGAGACTTTTGATGATAGGAAGAAGAAGTCCGACAAGCCGAAAGAGAAGAAGAAAGAGGATGCTTTGAAATCGGATGATAAATCGAAGACAAAGAAAGCCTTGAAGTGTTGGATATGTGCTAAACCACATATGGTGAAGAATTGCCCTTCTAGACCTAAAGTGGTTGCAATTTCACAATCTAATGCGAAGAATGAAGAAGCTTCTATGAGGATGATGCAGATACTTGGTGTTGTTGCTGCTACACAGGTGATCTCTCGGAGGGATCCTGAGAGGAACAAGTTGGAGTATGTTCGGATGAAGGTTGGAGATGCTAATATACTCACTATGGTAAATTGTGAGGCCTCTCACAACTTCATGGGAGAAATACTGCGAGAAGAATTGGGCTGAAATTTGTACCGGTGAAGGCATAGATGAAGATAGTCAATTCTCCTCCTGAGTGTGTTCTTGGTGTAGTTGAAAAGGTGGACACAACACTTGGTGAGTGGACAGGGAAGGTCGACTTCACTATAGTGCGGATAGACGACTATGAAGCTGTGTTAGGAATGGAATTCATGAAACAATTCGATGCTATGATTGTTCCACATTTGAAGAAGTTTTACATTTACGATGGAAGGGAAGATGTACCAATTGGTGTGCCTAGCATTGGAGTGACAAAGCCTGATTTTAAGTTGGCAATGATGCAAATGGACGATGAGAAGCGGATGGAAGATATGAGTAAGCGATTGTCCTTGGTTGAGACAAAGATTACCGAGCAGTCATTGGTCATCAGGACTCTTTCTGATAGTATCTTGGATTTGTCAAGAAGGCTAGAAGCAGTCGAGGATGATGATGATGATGATGAGGCATATGTGAGGCCGAATGTCCAAGAGGAGGATCAGGTCAGTTATCTACAGGGGATGGAGATAGAAGATCCTGACAGATGGATTGAGTTGATTAATGAGGGTGAGCCTTCAGGCTCTACTCCCTCCACGTCTTCTTAGATGGATAAGAAGATGGGGCTCATTGTTAGTTGCTCATGGCAGTGAGTCCTTGAAACAGGTTGAGCAGGTATGATAGACGGTGCAGGGATGGCTTGGCATCAAGCATCATGACATGTTGCAGATGGGATGGAGTTTCCATGGACCTCAGCATGGTGGTGAGATTCTTGGTGAGTCCGAGATGTGGCAGAATCCGAGATAGACTGGTGAAGGCATAAGGATGGACATTCTTATGATTTGAGCGTGACAGTTGGACTGATCACCCGACTAGTTCAAGTCATGAGGGCTAGCAGTGTACCAGAGAGATGTTGGAATCAGGCAGACGAGGAGGACAGTTCACAGGATGAGGACGACACATGGTGAAGATGGTAATTCTACATATGTTGCAGGGATGTTCGCAATATGTGGAGGAGTTGACATCATGGACCGAGGATGAGACAAATATTGTTGATCTTGGTGGATGGCTACCAAGATGGTATGTTGTCGAGGACGACAACGACTTCAGGTGGAGGAGGATGTAAGGACCTGCAGTCCTTGGCCCTCCCACTGGGCGAAGTGCGACCGCGACCGATGGAGGGCGCGCGGGTGGAACAGTGCACGCGCGGGTGGAAGGTCGAACGAACAACTGGATGAACAAAGTGCGAGCTCCCTTGGATATGCAATGGAGTGTTATGTGCATAATGAAGGTTGGGCGAGCTACTTATATGCGTGGAGGCATGGTGTAAAACATACGGAGGCTGACCAACAAATGTAGTGAAGTTTACGGTAGGTGATACGTTTGGAGAGTAGGCTGATTTGAAGATTAGGGCATTTGCGATGGCATGTTAAGGTGTGGGCAGGTCGGCTAGGTAGCTACGACCTCGCCCTGCCTTGCGTATATATTGGAGGTGCGATGGAGGCATTTCCACCATCGCTCATCACACAAACACATAAGAACTTCGCTCATGTAAGAGGAGTGTGAAGATACAAGGTGTGGGCGCAACAAAGAAGGAAGGCGCAGTTGGAGATGCGCCCGTTCTTGGGCAAGGCCGCATGGAGTTAGTGTTATCTCTTGGTTTGGGTGAAGGGCGCGGGCAGGTTCGCCCACCAGTTGGAGGAAGGCTTGCACGGTGTGTGTGGTGCCCGGGTGATGTGTAGGAGTGCCCAACTGTGAAACATTGGTGAGCGCCCAGTTTATGCGACGACTTGGCACGGGTTCTTGGGTGACTCGGGTGAGCGCCCGCCCGTCATGCAAGTGTGCACGGTGACTTGGTGAAGTGTTGAGATTGTGAACAGAGGTGTGTCTCGGGTGGAGGCGCCCGTGTGTGGCGACTTCGAGGCGCGCCAAAGTTGGGAAAACAACACGAACGTGCGACAAGGCGAATGAAGTGTTGGTGAGTCGTGCGGAGGTGTCGACGAGCTAAGCAACCAAGTTTTGCCGAAGATTGTAAATTTGGAAAATTATGAAACTTGGGGTTTCCAAGTATGCTTGTAAAGCTTGTAACTTGTAAAAGACTGTATAATATATTGTTGGGCAGACTCATCGTTCAGGGAGTTGCCCCTCCCTTTATACTGTGCAATTGTGTTCTTCACGTATAATTGTTGATGTTAATGAATGTGTATGGGTGTTCATTGGTATAAAGGAACATTAATAATTACTTGGTTGAGAAACACAAACTAAGTAGAAGTAAGTGGTTAGGTGTAGTCCACGAACATAAGTATTGGTGAAAAGAAAGTGTTCGGTGGTGCCGCACCTCGCCAAGAGCAGTTGAAAGACTACCGCCGTCTCGGCGTCGTGACACTCCCCCACCAAATATTACTAAAATCTATCTACATTATAATATTATAATGACAAAATTATGAATATTTGTATAAATTAAAAAATAGTTTGATCTTGACATTCATATTCCTTGTCGAAATGTAAGCGTATTCCTTTTGTGTATCAATATTAAGAGCAAGAGTCAATGAAATTTGGCATGGAAAGAATGGATAAAGGTGAATCTATGTTTTGTTTTCATTTTTAATTTAGGATATTATTAACACATAATCTAATTAATAGATGAAATTATTGTTTTTTCAAGCATTTTTCATGGTTAATTTTGCTCAAAATTAGTACAATTTTTTAAAAATCATAAATTTAAGCTATTTAATTTGCAAAGAACGGATGCTTGAAGGTTTTTTCAAGGTGCTAAATCCATTTATGAATTCAAAAGTGTATTTCAAACAACAAGAAATCACAATCTCGTTACAAATTATATTGTCGAATTTAAGTCAAAAAACCATTTTATTTATTAGTTAGACTATGCCTATTATTAATCTTAGGTATACATGGATGTTATAAGCAATATGTTCTTATGGAATGTGACGAATACGAGCCCTAACAATGGTATGATGGTGTAATAAGGATGAGGTGTTTTGAATCCAATATAGTACCATTGACATTTGTTGTATAAACGTAATTTCTACCCAACCTCACGGAGATTATAAGGATTTCCACTTAGACCATTAACACCTATCATGTCTCATATGGGAAAAAAGGCTTCCTTCTAAGATGGAGATATTTCACCAAAATTGGGATGTGGAAGACAAAAAATCATGACATAAGCTATCGACTTAGTTACCGGAAAATCCACAGTAAAAACCATTTTTCCGTCAACGTTTCAAATCCCAACTCGGATCCATCCTCAGGACTTTTTGAATGTTGATAGTAGAAGAGCTTAATTGAGGGATTTAAATAGTTATGAGGAGAGTAGATTTTAAGGATGAGATGAGCGTCGGCTTGTTTAATAATATTAATTGTAGACTTTTGAATAATTTTTTGATTGATTACTGATGAGTTAATTTATTAATTTAAATTATTATTAAAATCCTTAATCTTAATATCACTAAACCTTAATAATATTTTAATAATTAATATTAAATTAAGGTAGTAATCATTATTATAAATATTAGTAATTATTATATTAATACTTCATATAAGCATTTTAATATTAATATTTGTTAGTATGTGAATATTTATTTATTTTAATAAATATTAGTATTTAATGAATAGTAATATTAGTATATTGTATTAATATTAAAATATATTAATATTAATAATAATTAATATATTAAAATTATTAATATTAATAATCAATATTAATAATTAATAATTAATAATAATAATCAATAATCAATTAATAATTATAATAATAATTGATAATTAATATCAAGACCTAATAATTAATATTAACTAAATTAGTAATCATTATTATGAATATTTACTAGGAAATGTTTAATTTTTATAAATAGTTTAACTAACTAATAGGTTTATTAATAGATCTTAATTAATACTTAATAATAACAATTTATAATAATAGTTAATGATAATAGTAATAGCTATGATCATAATTATTATTGTAAATGTTGTAATTAAATACTAGTTATTATTATTATTATTATTATACTTAAATTATTATAGTACTGCTACTAACTATAAGAAAAGGAGAGGGATATCTACCCACTGATTGCTATACCTGAGATGTATTGATGATCTTAATTTCTCTGATTAAGGGAAGCCAGCTTCCACTAATCTCAATACCATTGTCTCTGTTGAGATTATGCGGATGTTTGATAATTTCAAGAGCTTCTCTAATCTTTCGCCTATGATATTATTCTTCCCTTGCGGCAATTGAGGTGTTTTCCAAGCAGACATGGTGCTTAGTTTTTGAGGAGTGTTTTGCCAAGGCCGAAGTATGAGACCTTTCATTCCTACTATCAGCTCCATGTTCCTTGAGTCTTGTCTACAAGGAGCGACCTGTTTCACCAATGTAGCTTTTTCCACATGATGGATCCGAGTTGGGATTTGAAATATTGAGGGAAAAATGGTTTTTACTGTGGATTCTCTTGTAACTAAGTCAAAAGATATAAATCACAGATGTCTTAAATCCAAGGACATAAGTTATTATCACATAGAGATAACTTCAAGTAAGTTAGGTCTAATCTCTAAATTTCCACTTATCTATGGCACTCAATGATTTCCTCGACCAACACATCATAGAACAATTTAGTTTTTGAATGATGTCTGTGAACAATTTATATGGCAGATGATATTTGTGAATCATGTAGGAGATGATATTTTCACATCTTTCACTTACAATAAAAACAGACATGTAAAACTAAAATTGTGATTGGAAGCATTTATGAGGTTTGACTGGGTGAATAGACTATAATTTTAGATTTTTGAATTCAGTCTTCTGTGATCTATATTTAATTAAGAATTTTTTTGTTGTTGTAGAAATCACATCGAAGGATTTTTGCCGACGCATTTCGAACCATCTAGTGTGGTTCATCGTCAAGACAACATGATTAATTTTAGTTTTATTAAATATCAACTAAGTATTAATTTAAGGGATCATCAATTAAGACAAATTTATGTTTGTGTTGTGTAAAACCCAAATTCATTTTGTATTTGTTACCTTTAAAAAAAACAATATGTAGGGTTATAGTTGGCATGCAAAAAACATATATCCATAGGAGTATGCCCTAAAATTGCTTTTGCTTGGCAAAGAGCTCATCTTCCTCAGAAGTAAGGAAACAGGTTAATGACCTAAGACCTAGAGGAATGTGGCATGGTTTTCATTAAATAACAATAGTGTGTCAGCCAATAGTGAGTGACGGTTGTCCCTAATGCTAGTTTGACAATTATGTTATGATAGGTTTTCCCACTATTTGAAAAAAAAAAGTATATAGTATCTCTCTCTACTAATATGTGTGTGTGCATGTTTTGTTATTAGTATATTTTTGTTTTAAATATTACATATAAATTGAACATGGAATGAATTACATATCATATAATTTCAATAGTATCATTTTATTCTTAAGTAGTGAAGAAATTGAATATCTCACTCATACTAAGAAGTAAATTTTTTAAACATTTTTTTACTTTATCTTTTCATATAAAGTTGATGTAAAATTAGGGTGGAAATTAAAGTATTTTATTTATGGCGAATATTAATTTTTTTTGTTATGACTATTTTTACTTTGTTAAAATAGGTATTATTTTATTATTTTTAAATGTAATGTTATGTGACAACATTTCTCCCATATTACATTATAGAGCGCCTCTCAACACAATAAAACCAAAAATATTAATAATGAATATTTTTCTAAATTACTAACCAACCAAAACAACACAGAAAATAAATATCTATTTAATATCACATGTAAATAAACTTGGATTCAATTAACAATTGTGAAGTAACTAAAATGCTTAATTACTTAATAAATATCAAGCTTAAGACACTATTCCACTAAATGCCTTTAAAATATTGATCTAAAAATGTAGCTGAGAGTTTCATAGCAACAAGAAATTTTCATTACTCCACATCGAAATGAAAGTTATCGCTTAAGATCTTTTGCATGCTAGTAGACAAGCCCCATGTTTTTTTACATGCACAAGCACAGTGAGCTCACCACTAACATGTGCCTTCTATTATGAATCTTGTAAGAGTAATACTAAGATTAGATTGATTTTTGTATTTTGCACATTGATTTTTTGTTTTATAATCTCATCACGGGTATGTGCCTTTCTAATGTGCAATGAGATTCGAGGAAGCATCTTGTAAAAAGTAAAATAAAACTTCACTGATTTTTATATTTTGCTCATTTAATTAAAGCCTAGACCTTTGTATTACTTTAAGATAGAATTGCGTAGCATATAAAATTTAGTTATTGGTCGGTTTGATGAGGAACCAGATCAATAATGTATATTTAAAATTGTTTAAAATTTTGACGTTGTGGAAACTCTTTTTGACTAATATATATTAGATAAAAAAAAGAATGTGGAAACTTTTTTTAATAAGATATTAGATCAACAAAAAATGAATGATAATATGAGGTTAGTAATGTCGGATTATATTTTAAATAATATAATTTTAATGGTTAAGAGCATATGTTCCCTGTTAAGAGGTCACAGATTCAAAACCAGAGGGGGGTAGAGTATGTATGCCTTTGTATATTTAGCAGTCAAATTGTTGTGAAGAGGTGGGTCCCTTGTCCCACAAACAAGGGGGTCTCATACACCAATTTGGTCTCTGGCTTGGCTATGACCTTAAAAATGGATATTATTATTATTATTACTACTATAAACATAAAAAACTAGTAAAATATTGTAATGGGATTCAGAGAAATATCTCGTAAAAAGTAAAACTTTATTGATTTTTGTATTTTACAAACCTCATGAGTTTTTTTTTTGTAAAAAAAAATTGATTTTTGTATTTTGCAAACCTCATGAGTTTTAAAAAAAAACAAGGCTAGACATTTGTATTACTTTATGGTAAGAATGGTATAGCATATCATATTTGGTTATTGGTAAACTGGAAGAGAAACCATATCAATAAGGTAAGTCTAAAATGTTGAGGTTGTGGAAACTTTTTTTTGATTAAGATATTATATAGACAAAAAGGAGTGATAATTTTCCACCATCAGTGTTAGATTATATAATAAAGAATATAAACATAAGAAAAAACAATCAAGCAAAATAGTTCTAAATTGAAAGTACTATGCATGAGGAAATAGTTTTAAACTGAAAGTATTATGCATGAGGATTATCATGGTGGATCACTGCTTGTAAAAGTTTGCATATCTTCATCTTTAACATATATAAATGTGATGTTGGCAAATTATTGAATAATAATCATAGGACTCTGAGCATTCGACCATTATTTATGTAGGGTGTTGAAATGGCCATGATTTATTTATCGGTTGAGTGATTATTGTGCTCATGTGGGTGCATATTGACTCGCATAATAAAGCGACTAGGGTGACAAGATCTCCCACACATATCCCATGAAGTATTGTGCTTGTAATAGCAGATGAAGAGTGTCAGCCTGAATCATATCATTAAATGTTAATTGCAACATTGACCTTGTAATCAACCTTACCTACCATACTATAGATATCAAAAGTGTCAAGTGGTAGCATGAGTTATTAGTATATCACCTAGGGGAACCCTTGCTCATTATCACCCATTGTGGGGGGTTTGAAAACTCATATTTTTGGAAAGATCTTTTTAAGAATTTGAAATACTTGGATTATTATCAATCATTGTGTGCATTGTCTTTATGATCTCATTTATGTTTCCTCTTCTTTAAGTATTTTCACATATGGTTTTTACATGCTCTTTCATGCAATTCTGCTAACATCAAACGAAGAAAAGATCTTGGTTAATGCTGGTAAATCAGAGATTCTGGATCAAGTTTGGTATCAGAGCGGTCTTCTTACTAAGGTGTATTGCAAACGTGTATGATAACCAGGGTTAAACTCAAACAGGGTGAGGTGATACTTAAGTCCTTTGATCCAGAGATTGGATGTGCAACATGAAGAAGGAAAATAATAGACAATGAAGTTCATCATGAGAAAGAGCAAGCTTTTCACAAAGCTTTCTACACCATGAAAAATAAGGTTGACAAATTGTTTGCAGATTATGAGAATAAATTTGTAAAAAAGGAAAAGAAGAAGGAAGAGAAAACAAAGGATCATGCTTCAATTAACCAAGAAAATGGAGGAGAACCTCCTGAACCTCCATCTCCATCTTCAAGTGAAAGTTTTTCTTCATCATCATCTCATTATCATCATTTTAATAGACAAAATAGAAATGCTTCGAGAAAGTTTCTTTTTTATATAAGTTGGATGTAAAGTTTGATTTTCCTACATTTAACGAAGAATCTAATGCAAAAAAGATAAACATTTGGATCAAAAGAATTGAAGTATCTTTTCGAATACAATAGATCGAAGAGGAAGAGGCAAAGATCTAGTTGGCATATCTTCGACTAGGAGGCATTGCTCTAGTATGGTGGGAGAGAAAGATTTAGAAAGGTATCAAGCATGTGGGTAAACTCCTTTCTTCTTGGTCTAAAATTGTTTCTGCTTTAAAGGGACAATTTTATCCATTGGGATGTCGACATAAAGACATGATAGAATGAAAACTTTTGAAACAAGGAAAAGGTCAAGATGTTCAAAGTTTCACAGAGGAATTTAGGAATTAATCTTTGGCATTGGGCATTCCTTTAGATTCACCCGATACTTTGATGGAATATATTCATTCTTTACATAATTATCTTTGAATTATTTGCTATTGTTTGAATCCACTACTCTTGATTTGGATAGTGTGAAAGCCATTCACCTTGAAAGAAGGGGAAAGTATAAACAAGGAAACCATGCAAAGAAGGCAACAACAACAAAGAAGAAGGAAGCAAGTCCCATTTGTACTCATTGCAAGAAAGAAGGGCAAGATGAGGAGCATTGCTAGAAACAACATCCAGAATTGAAGCCAAAGAGGAATGGAAAAAAGGGAAGAAAAAGATGGTTGCTAACGTGCAAAAAGATTATGGATCCTATTAGGATGATGAGGTGAAGGTCACAATTGTTGGGTTTGTAGGTGGATGACCAGTTGACCTGGGTTCTAATTCAGGCAATGAGATGAAGATCACAAGTATTGGGATCTCAGGTGATGGACCAATTGACTTGGGTTCTGATTCGGGCAATGAGACAAAGATTGCAGTAGGTGTTGTACCAAAGATCAAAAGAACACCAAAGGCTACATGGCTCTGAGAACTTGAGGAGATTAACCAAAACATTCAAGCGGAGAATGCTGAATTGAGGAGACTTCTACAAGAATCACAAGAGGAGAATAATTGATTGTAGATTTAGTTACAAGCCACAGAAGAAGCCTTTGAAAATTTGAAGAGTAGTGAAGGCTTAGCGAAGCCATCATCACACACTTCAAAATCGACAACTGAGGTAAATAGTGTCATTGATTCCTTAGTTTCATGTTGTCATTATGATGATGATTTTTGTGCATTTGAAAAGTGCACTATGTGCATTGGTTTGAAGCTAATGAAGAAGATGGGATATGAAGGAAAGATCCTAGGATTTCATGGCCAAGGCATTATGAATACCATCAAAGTGGTGGAACTACCTTGATATGTAGGACTAGGATATGTTGGAAAGGAAGATGGGACATTCTCTAAGATCACCAATGAAACGCTTCAAACCCATGGAGACAGGAGAGTATTCAAATGATAAGTCTAATATAGTGCAGGATCTTGGGAGCACATCGCAACATTCCAGTGATAGTGATTATTTCAAAGGAAGAGTTAAGGTCATCTCTCCTCACCAGAGTCACACAAAAGACAACCTTTCAAGGAAGAAGGTCAAGAAAGTCTGGAGGAAGAAGAACCATTGCAACCACTACAACAAGAAAGGACACCAGAGAACTACCTGTTGGAAGGTCCATCCAGAGTTGGAGGCATTTTTAAGTAGTTTGGCATGACCACCATTGTAAATCATATGTTGTGAAATTGTTGTAAAATTGATGAAGAGTATAACATCACTTATGTATGCAACATCGCGATATTTTGGCCTTTTAGTTGGATGCCATGGGGTATGGGTTCTATTGTAAACTTGACCATGAGTTTGTTATAAACTCTTGACAAGTATGGTCTTGTTTGGAATCTTGCAAGTTGAATAGGTATTGGCAATTACAAATTTGCATATGGATACAAGTGTTGGTCTCATCGTTCCAAGTTTCGAAGTACAAAGGTGAAGGAAAGGGAAGGTGGTACGTTAGAGGCACCTCTTATGCAGATCGAGATTTTAGTATTGTTTATACTTTTGGAGGACCAAAAGTATTTCAATGGGGAGGAAGGATCCAAGTGGATCCCTAATGGCCGAAAAATAAAATTCCTCAAATCATGATGAAACTAGGACCATATTGAAGAGCTCATCACAAGATTTCTGACGATGTAAATGATTCCTCAATCTGAGTCCTTATTACCAATTTATCGCCATTTGAAGTTTGACCAGACATACAAAACAGGGGATCCAAGTGTGCCACATGGAATCCCAGTGAGCAGGCTAGGTGGGATCCACAACTGATGTGGAAAATAGCTAATGGCCAATAAGGCCTATCCAGTCATTGACATTTATCACTAAGCCATTGGTTACTTGGGTCCTACAAAAAATAAAAATAAAAATATCAGTTTAAAAAAAATATCATATAAAACAAATTAAACAAAAAAACATTTTAAAAATATAAAAAAAATGGTTATATTATGGTTTAAAATATTTTAAAACAAATATGTGGTTAAATATATATATACGTACAATTATTCATCGTATAAAACATTAAACCATATTAACACTATATGATGGGCGATCAATGAAATGTTTGTTAACATTGATTGAGGCAGTTTATATATATATATATATATATATATATATATATATATATATATATATATATATATATATATATATATATATAATGAAACGTGGATAGGTATTTGAACCCCCAACTTCCAGGGTTAATGGCCTACAAATAATATGCTAACGAAACCCCCTAATCAGAAAACTTCATTTTATTTTTCGAGCGAATATCTATTAAACTCATAGTTTTCATTCGACAAGGTGGAGGGTTGTGAGCGAGACAAGACAAAACACAGAACAATGAGCAAAACCTGGAGCACGAGAACTCAGAATGCAGAACCATGACCCGCGATTACCATTACCCTGTGGAACCCTGACGACATGGTTCGAAGAGGAATATTCTAGATAATATTTCATGTAAAATATGTGAGGAATCTTGGAGATTCCCTATGGAGCCAAAAATTGGCAGTGTCAGAATGTGGTTGACTTATACTCATTTTAATTAGAATTTCACAGAGATCGCAATGGTGCAGTTAGTTTTTTCTTCTTAGCAACATAATTCAGGGGTCATGGCAAAAACCCGCCTTCATCATTAATTGTTGGGCACAAATTTGAGATAATAATGGGCCTTTCAGTAGTGGGTCATGTTTACAATCAAAAGTCTAAAGAGGAAGAGATAGACTTTCTAGTGTTGTGATTGTTGTCATTTGATTAGTTGAATTTCAATTCACCCCCAAGATTGGAGGTATAATAATGTATTTTTCCATGTGCTTTCCTTTCTTTTGGATGAGATGAATGATGCGGTCTCTCCACTAGTTAAGCAACGCCTGAAGACGTAGTCCACACTAGATTAACTCTGTTAGAAAACATTGTGTGCATTTCCTTTATGATATCCTTTATCTTTCCTCTTCCTTAAGTATTTGCACATATGGTTTTTACATGCTCTTTCATGCAATTCTACTAACATCAACCGAAGAAAAGATCTTGGTTAATGCTGGTAAATCATATATTATGCATCAAGTTTGGTATTAGACCACTCTTCTTGCTGATGAGGAAGAGAAATATTTCCACAAATCTCTATACACCATGGAAAATGACGTAGACAAATTGTTCACAGAATATGAGAAGAAATTAGTAAATAAGGAAAAGAAGAAGGAAGAGAAAGCAGAGGATTGTGCTTCAGTTAATCAGGAAAACGGAGGAGAACCTCCTAAACCTCCATCTCCATATTCACATGAAAGTTATTCTTCTTCATCATCTCATTCTCATCATTCTAATAGACAACATATAAATGCTTCTAGAAATCCCTTTTTAAAGTTGGATGTAAAGTTTGATTTGCCTATGTTTAATGAAAAATCTAATTTAGAAAAGATAAACAACTGGATTAGACAGATTGAAGTATATTTCCGAATACAATAGATCAAAGAGGATGAGGAAAATATTCAGTTAGCATCTTTTCGACTGGGAGGAATTGCTCTCTTATGGCGGGAGAACACACTTCAGAAAAGTAGCAAACATGTGGGTAAAGTCCTATCTTCTTGGTCTAAATTTTTTTATGGTTTAAAAGGAAAATTGTATTCATTGGGATATTGGAAAAAAACCATGATATAATGGTAACATTTGAAACAAGGTAAAGGTCAAGATGTTCAAAGTTTCACATAGGAATTTAGGAAGAAAGCATTGGAACCGGGCATTCCTTTAGATTCACCTGATACTTTCATGAAAAATATTGGTTCTTTACATACTTATCTTTGAAATTCTTTGTTATTATTTGAACCCACTACTCTTGATTCAGCTAGTGTGAAATCCATTCACCTTGAAAGCAGGGGAAAGTATGAACAAGGAAACCATGCAAAGGAGGAATAAAAAACAAAGAAAAAGGAAGCATGTCCCTCTTCAACTCATGGTGAGAAAGAAGGGCACGATGAGGAGCATTGCTCGAAACTGCATCCAAAATTGAAGCCAAGGAGTTGTAGAAAAGGGAAGCAAAAGACGGTTTATACCATGCAACAAGACTCTGGAGCCTACTTATATGATGAGGTGAAGGTCATAGTTGCTGGGTTGGCAAGTGCAAGACCAATTGACCTGATTTTTTATTCAGGCAATGAGATGAAGTCACAACTATTGGGATCGTAAGTGATGGATCAATTAACTTAGGTTGTGAATCAAGCAATGAGACAAAGATTAAAGTAGGTGTTGTACCAAAAATGAGAAGAGCACCAAAGACTACATGGCTTCAAGAACTTGAGGATATTAACCATAGCATTCAAGCATAGAATGTTGAACTAAGGACACTTCTACAAGAAGCACAAGAGGAGAAGCAGGGATTACGAATTTAGTTACAAGCCACAAAAATGGCCTTGGAAAAGTTGAAGAACAGTGAAGGCTTAGTGAAGCCATCATCACTCGCTTCAGAATCGACAACTGAGGTAAACATTGCCAATAGTTCTTCAGTTTCATGTTCTCATTATGATGATGATTTTGGTGCATTTGAAAAGCACACTATAGGCATTAGTTCGAAGCTAACAAACAAGATGGGATATGAAGGAAAGGGCCTAGGGTTTAATGGCCAAGGCATTATGAATCCCATCCAAGTGGTGGAACTACCTCAATATGCAAGACTAGGCTATGTCAAAAAAGAAGATGGGACATTCTCTAAAATCACCAACGAAATACACTCCAAACCCACGAATACAGGAGAGTCTTCAAATGACAAGTATGAGAAAACGTAGGATGTTGGGAGCACATCATGAAATTCCAATGATAGTGAGTATTTCAAAGGAAAAGCTAAGGTAATCTCTCCTCATCGGAGTTGTACCACATATAACTATTCAAGGAAGCAGGTCAAGAAAGTCTAGAGGAAGAAGAACCATTGCAACCATTGCTACAAGAAAGGACACCAAAGAGCTACCTGTTGGAAGCTTCATCTAGATTTGTGTCCCAAGGAGCTCCTTCTAGAGTTGGAAGCTTTTTTAAGTAGTATGCACAACAACCATTGTAAATCTCTTGTTTCGAAATTGTTGTAAAAGTGATGAAGAGTATAACATCACTTATGTATGCAACATCATGATATTTTGGCATTTTATTTGGATAGCATGGAGTATGGGTTTTGTTGTAAACTTGACCATGAGTGTGCTATAAACTCTTGGAAAGTATGGTCTTGTTTGGAATCTTATAAGTTTAATCGGTATTGACAGCTAAACAATTGCATATGGATATGTTCTTGGCGACAACCCCCCATAATGTTTCTGACAAAATCATGGGGACCCTTCATTTTTGGCTTTTAGAAAACTCTCTTCTTTCTTGGCATGATAGTGGTTAATGATTCCTTTTTGTGGATTCTTGGCTTTTAAGCTTTATGTACATCCTTTGATTGATTGTCCTTTTCTTTGTATGGTTAGTGTCTCTTTTCCATCTTTCATATTTCATAATAACACTAGTAACGAAAAGGCAATGTCGCACCTTGGGTTGCCACAATCCCTCAATTTTCACATTGGATTGCATTAGTTGTTTATCTCCTATACTTGGTTTGACGTTTGTCTGCATTAATAAAAAATAGATAATTAGTTAACCATATTTTAAATACATTTTTGTAAACATATTTAACGTAGATATATATGTTTTGTAAATAATTATAAAAAATTATGTATTTGTTTATTTAATATTTATAAAATATTATGTGAATAGATCACTATGTTAATTAATAAAAACCTAAAAGGAATGAATATAATACAAAACAATAATAACAAAAAATGTATATAAAACAATATTATGATTTAAAAAATATTGTAAGTAATATAATATAAATATTATTATGTCACTGCCCTATGAGTAGTGATATCTAGCGATGGTGCATGAGTATTATTTATGTTCCGTACTAAAAAAAATTGATTCTCCCATGGTTTAACTTTAGATTTTGGAGTTCCTAAAACGGTGACGTCGACCCGCAGCCAGCACCATGGTTTAACTTTAGATTTTGGAGTTCCTAATGCCGTGATATCGGCCCACCGCCAACACCATGGTTTAACTTTAGATTTTGGAGTTCCTAATGCCGTGACGTCGGCCTGCCGCCAGCACCATGGTATTTGATCGTCCCTGGAAAATCTCATTATCACAAATTCAATCTAAACATTGCGTTTGAACCACTCAAAACTTATTATGTCACTTCCAGTTGCATTTAGTGAATGCATTGTTGTATTAGTTTGGCAGCGGCATATAATATTTCTCAAGGCTCCGAGTCCAATGTTGTGTGTCCTCCGTCCTGGAAAAAATGAAAATTGGCACTTCAAAATTTTAATTTGTTTCAAGATTTAAGGACATTGTGTAAACTTGAGATAAGTAAAAACTCTATTATAAACAATCTATTATGGATGCTTACTGTGTTTAAACAATCTATTATGGATGCTTATTGTGTTTAATCATGAACTATAGTATTGTTTTGCGTTGGAAAATCAACAAAGATGAATTCAAAAGAAGGTTAGAGGCAAACAAAGTATGGTCTAGCTAGTACAACCATATTTACCAATATGATTGATATACGTCGATAGGCATATATGAAGCATATCTACAACCACATTTACCAATGTGGTTGATATACACCGATAAGCATGTATCAACTACATTAATAATTATTATGTTTATTTTGTTAAAAGCCAACTATTTTTTATTATTAATAACTATATAAATAATAACAACCATATTATTAGATATTTATATATTTATGATTATTATATTAATATTATATTATATATTGTCCGCGTGGGGTAGCTCAAGTGGCGATGGTCATGGAATGAAGTCTCACCGAACTGGAGATCTTGGGTTCGAACCTTGTGCTAACCTGCTCCCGTAGCGGGGTGAATAATAGACATGTAAACTCGAAAACTACGAAAAATGGTGAACTAACCGAATTACAAAAAAGAAATGAAATATAATATTATATCATTAAAAAAATAACTACTCTATAATAATTTTATTTAAATATGATTTTATTTTAAATTATTTAATACTATTAAATATTATATAAATTTTAGACTCATAATAATGAATAATATTCAATTGTAAATGAACATTAAAGATCTTTAAGAATATAAGGCTCTGTATGAAACATTCGTTTATGTCAGAATTTCTGAAGCAAAATTCACATATAACATACATAATTTTACGGACAGCGTTTCGAACACACGTACAGGTTGGTTCGAACACGCGTCGACGATTTATAGGTTTTATTGTATGATGAATTGCGGAGCGAAAATATTCCATAAAACAATAATAACTGAACAAAAATAATTATTTTAGTAAATATGGTTGATATAGGTCAAGTATAAGGCTTCATTTGTAGTTTTATGACACAAACTCAATGGTAATATAAAATAATATATAATTTAAAAATAAAATAATAATATTATTATTCGTTTTTTATAAAAATTTTAATTTAAATAATTATTAATTTTTATAACTTATAATATTATTTAGTAAATGATGAATAATAAAATATGTGTTGTGAATATGAAAGTACACTAATAAAATAATAATTAAGAAGTTAATTAATTAAATTATTATAAATAATAATAATACAATTTAATTAAATATTACTAAATAATAATAATATTAAACCCTAGGAATGTGAACCCTTAGACCAATAAACTCAAGGTACTGATATTATAAACCAAAGGGAATAATAAAACCCAAGGGATAAAAATTATAAACACAATGTATATAAACCCTAAAATAAACATGGTTAACCATGGTTCACCAAGGTTGATTCCCATATAGATAAAATCCTTGTCATAATGCAAGATTGGACCATGCTTAAACTTGGTTGAACATGATTGTTTTTCATATCGAGACAATCTTTGTCAAAACATGATGTTGGACAATAGTTGACCATGTTTGATTTCCATATTGAGACAATCTTTGTGGCAATGCAACATTCGCCGATGGTAAACCGAGGGGTATATAAAGCTAAGGGAATAATATTAAACCCTAGGAATCTAGACCCATAGATTAATAAACACAGGGGATTGATATTATAAACCCAAGGGAATAATAAACTAAGGGGATAAAAATTATAAACCCAAGGTATATAAACTCTAACATAAATATTATAAACCCTGACACAATATTAATCATGGAATAATATTAAACCCTATGAATATGAACCCTTAGATTAATAAACCCAAGGGATTGATATTATGAAGCCAAGGGAACAATAAACCCAAGGGAATAATAAACCCAAGGGATTAATACTAAACCACCAAGAGATAATGACCACGAGAGAATAATAATAAACCCAAAAGACTAACATTATAAACCCAAGGTATATAACGTTTAAGATAAATGTTGTAAACACTAAAATAAACAAGCTTGACCATGGTTGATTTTCATATAGAGACAATCCTTGTCACAATGCAACGTTGGACCATGGTTGACTATGCTTAACCATGGTTGATTTTCATATCAAGACAATCTTTGTCACAATGCGACGTTCAACCATGGTTGAACATGATTGACCATGGAAAACCATGTTTGATTATACAACCATGGTTGACCATGTTTAACTTTGCAAAACATGGATGACCATGGTTGACCATGGTTGACTATGATTATCATATTGAGACAATATTTGTCATAATGTGACATTGGACCATCGTTGCGACAATGATTGATTTTCATATTGAGACAATCTTTGTCACAATGCAATGTTATACCATGGTTAACCATGATTAACCGTGGTTGACGACAAATGCTTTTATAAAACATGGTTGACCATGGTTGAATAATATTAAACCTAAGGGACTAATATTATAAATCCAAGGTATATAAACCCTAAGATAAATATTATAAACACTAAAATAAACATCATTGAACATGGTTGATTTTTGTTTTGAGACAATCCTTGTCACAATGTGATGGTAGACCATGGTTGACCATGAATGATTTTCAAATCGAGAGAATATTTGTCACAATGCGACATTAGACCATGGTTGATTCTCATATTGAGACACTATTTGTCACAATGTGACATTCGACCATGGTTGATCGTCATTGAATTTATAAAACGTGGTAGACAATGGTTGACCATGGTTAACGATGATTGATATTATAAACCCAAAGGAATAACATACCCTTGGGATTAATACTAAAAACTGTAGGTTTTAACCCCGTACAGAAATTACCTGCATACGAATTCTAAAACATAGAAAATAAACATTGTGAGAGCATAACACATAAAACACATATACATAAAGATATTCCCCTGGATTCCAAAACCGGGGCTACCAGCTTGATTTTTCATTATTTTCCTTTCAATGTTAAAATACATATTTATACATGCCAAAGCATCCAATACCATGGACCGAAAAACCATCTTGTCCAAAACCATGGACCGAAAAACCATAGGTAGGTCCGCCCAACCTAATATAGGGTCCAAAAAAATTTCCTGTAGAGGGGGGCTACCCATCCCCCTTAAACCCCTTGCTGCATAATCGGCACAACAAAGGGGGGGGGGGCGAATCCCCTCGGTTCACTACGTAGGTTAGTCGTGGAAAGAATATAACACAACCCAACAAAAACCAAAGAACTATAAACCTAAGGGAATAATATTAAACCCTAGGAATGTGAACCCTTAGATCAATAAACCCAAGGTACTGATATTATAAACGAAAGGGAATAATAAACCGAAGGGATAAAAATTATAAACGCAACTTATATAAACCCTAACATAAATATTATAAACCCTAAAATAAACATGGTTGATCATGGTTGACCACGGTTGATTTCCATATAGAGAAAATCCTTGTCACAATTCAACGTTGGACCATGGTTAAACTTGGTTGAACATGATTGGTTTTCATATCGAGACAATCTTTGTCAAAATGCAACATTGGACCATGGTTGACCATGATTGATTTCCATATTAAGAAAATCTTTGTGGCAATGCGACATTCAACCATGGTAAACCCAGAGGTCTATAAAGCTAAGGGAATAAAAATCATAAACCAAGAGGATAAAAATTATAAACCCAAGGTATATAAACCCTAACATAAATATTATAAACCCTAAAATAAACATGGTTGACCATGGTTGATTTCCATATTGAGACAAATCTTGTCAGAATGTGATGTTGGATCATGGTCCACCATCCTTGACCATTATGTTTTCATATCGAGATAATCTTTGTGAGAAAGAGATGTTGGACCATGGTTTACCATGGTGGGTTTACATATTGAGACAATCTTTGTCATAATGCAACATTCAAGCATGGTAAGTCCAAGGGACTATAAACCTAATGGAATAATATTAAACCCTAGGAATATGAACCCTTAGATCAATAAACCCAAGGGATAAAAATTATAAAACCAAGTTATCTAAACCCTGACATAAATATTATAAACCCTAAAATAAACATGATGGACCATGGTTGATTTCCATATTGATACAATCCTTGTCACAATGCAACGTTGGACCATGGTTGACCATTATTGAATTTCATATCGAGACAATCTTTGTCATAACGCGACGTTGCACCATGGTTGATTTCCATATTGTGACAATCTTTGTCACAATGCGACATTCAACCATGGTTCACCATGGTTGGCTATTGATTATGATTAACATTATAAACCCTAGGGATTGATATTATGAACCCAAGGGAATAATAAACCCAAGCGATTAATACTAAAATTCTAAGGGATTATGAACCCAACGGAATAATAAACCCAAGGCATTAATACTAAAACCCCAAATGATTATGAAACCAAGGGATTAATATTAAACCCAAGATATTAATAGCCCGAGGGAATAATATTAAACCCGAGGGACTAATATTATAAACCCAAGGTATATAAACCCTAAAATAAATATTATAAACACTGAAATAAACATGGTTGACCATGGCTAATTTTCATTTTGAGACAATCCTTATCACAATGCGATGTTGGACTATGGTTGACCATGGTTGATTTTCATATCAAGACAATATTTGTCACAATGCAATGTTGGACCATGGTTGATTTTCATATCAAGGCAATTTTTGTCACAAAGCGACACTCGGCCATGGTTGACCACGATTGACCATGCTTGACCATCACTGTCCATGATTTTTATATGGAGAATTTTTTTGTCATAATGCGACATTCGACCATGGTTGAAACTATAAACCTAAGGTAATAATAAACACAAGGGATTGATATTATGAACCCAAGGGAGTAATACTAAAATCCCAAGGGATTATGAACCCAAGGGAATAATATTAAACCCAAGGGACTAATATTATAAACCTAAGGTATATAAACCCTAAGATAAATATTATAAATACTAAAATAAATATGGTTGATTTTCATGGTGAGACAACCCTTGTCACAATGCGACATTAAATCATGGTTGACAATGTTTGACCATGATTAATATTATAAACCTACGGGAATAATAAACCTAGGGGATTAATACTAAACCCCAAGGGAGTAATATTAAACCCAAGGGACTAATATTTTAAACCAAGGTATATAAACCCTAAGATAAATATTAAAAATACTAAAATAAACATGGTTGACCATGGTTTATTTTCATATCGAGACAATCTTTGTTAGAACATGATGTTGGACCATGGTTGACCATGGTTTATTTCCAAATTGAGACAATCTTTATCAAAATGCGAAATTCAACCATGGTTGACCATGATTTCCTATGATTGACCATGGTTGACCGTGATTAATATTATAAACCCAAGGTAATAATAAACCTAAGGGATTAACATTATAAACCAAAGGGAATAATAAACCCAAGCAATCAATACTAAAACCCCAAGGGTTTATGAACCCAAGGGGTTTACTAACCCAAAGGAATAATATTAAACCCAAGAGAGTATTATTATAAACCCAAGGTATATAACCCCTAAGATAAATATTATAAACACTGAAATAAACATGGTTGACCATGGTTGATTTTCATATTGAGACAATCCTTGTCACAATGTCATCTTGGACCATGGTTGACCATGATTGATTTGCATATCGAGACAATGCTTGCCACAATGGTTGACCATGACGGACCATGGTTTCCTATTGCTGATTTCCATATTGAGACATTCTTTGTCACAATTCGACATTCAACCATGGTTGACCATTGTTGGCTATGATTGAAAATGGTTGACCATGATTAATATTATAAACCTAAGGGAATAATAAACCCAAGGGATTGGTATTATAAACCAAAATGAATAATAAATCTAAAGGATGAAAACTAAAACCCCAAGCGATTATGATCGCAAGGGAATAATATTAAACCCAAGGGACTAATGTTATAAACCCAAGGTATATAAACCCTAAGATAAATATTATAAACACTAAAATAAGCATGGTTGACCATGGTTGATTTTCATATTGAAACAATCCTTATCACAATGCGATGTTGGACCATGGTTGATTTTCATATTGAAACAACCCTTACCACAATGCGATGTTGGACCATGGTTGACCATGATTGATTTTCATATCGAGACAATTTTTTTCACAATGCGACATTGGACCATGGTTGACCATGGTTGATTTTCATATTGAGACAAACTTTATCACAATGCGACGTTCAACCATGATTGACCACGATTGACCATGGTTGACCGTGAGCAACCATGGCTAACCATGGTTGACCGTGAGCAACCATGGCTAACCATGGTTGTCCATGATTGTCCATGATTTTTATACGGACACAATTTTTGTCACAACGCAAAATTCGAACATGGTTGACCATGATTGATATTATAAACTGAAGGGATTGATATTATGAACCGAAGGGAAAAATAAACCCAAGGGATTAATATTAAAACCCCAAGGGATTATGAGCCCAGGGGAATAATATTAAACCCAAGGGACTAATATTATAGCCCCAATGTATATAAACCCTAAGGTAAATATTATAAACACTAAAATTAACATGGTTGATTTTCATGGTTAGACAACCCTTGTCACAATGCAATATTCGACGATGGTTGAGCATGGTTGGCTATGATTGACGATGACTGACCTTGATTGATACTATAAACCTAAGGGAATAATAAACCCAAGGGATTGATATTATAAACATAAAGGAATAAGAAACCCAAGGGATTAATACTAAAACCCCAAGTGATTATAAACCTAAGGGAATAATATTATAAACCCAATGTATGTAAACCCTAAGACAAATATTAAAAACACTAAAATAAACATGCTTGACCACAATTGATTTTCATATTGAGACAATCCTTCTCACAATGCGACGTTGGACAATGGTTGACCATTGTTGAACATGGTTGATTATGATTGACCATTGATGAATAATATTAAACCCTAGCAATATGAAGAAGAACCATTGCATCCATTGCTACAAGAAAGGACACCAAAGAGCTATATGCTAGAAGCTCCATCTAGATTTGTGTCCCAAGAAGCTCCATCTAGAGTTGGAAGCCTCTTTAAGTAGTATGGCACAACCACCATTGTAAATCACTTGTTGTGAAATTGTTGTAAAAGTGATGAAGAGTATAACATCACTTATGTATGCAACATCATGATATTTTGGCATTTTATTTGGATAGCATGGAGTATGTGTTTTGTTGTAAACTTGACCATGAGTGTGTTATAAACTCTTGGAAAGTATGGTCTTGTTTGGAATCTTATAAGTTTAAGAAGTATTGATAGCTAAAAAATTTGATATGGATATGTTGTTGGCCACACCCCCATAATGTTTCCGACAAAATCATGGGGACCCTTCATTTTTGGCTTTTAGAAAACTCTCTTCTTTCTTGGCATGATAGTGGTTAATGATTCCTTTTTGTGGATTCTTGGCTTTTAAGCTTTATGTACATCCTTTGATTGATTGTCCTTTTCTTTGTATGGTTAGCGTCTCTTTTCCATCTTTCATATTTCATAATAACACTAGTAACGAAAAGGCAATGTCGCACCTTGGGTTGCCACAATCCCTCAATTTTCACATTGGATTGCATTAGTTGTTTATCTCCTATACTTGGTTTGACATTTGTATGCATTAACAAAAAAATAGATAATTAGTTAACCATATTTTAAATACATTTTTGTAAAGAAGTAGATAGTTAATTAACCATATTTTAGATACATTTTTATAAATATATTTGTATTATAAATATATATGTTGGTAAATAATTAATTTTATGTTTTTGTTTATTTAGTAATAATAAAATATTATGTAATAGCATCAATATGTTATAAATAAGAAAACCTAAAAGGGAATGAATATAATAGAAAACAATAGTATATAAAACAATATTATGATTTAAAAAATATTGTAAGTAATATAATGTAAATATTATCATGGGCAGTAGCAACGACGGTGCATGAGTATTATTTATGTTCCGTACTATTTTTTTTTCTCCCATAGGTTAACTTTAGATTTTGGAGTTCTTAGAGTAGTGATGTCATTATGGCAGTAAATGCTGAGGTTTGACCTAACTACTAAATTTCAAAAACATTATTCAAACACTGTTTTATTAGATTTTTTGAAATTTTTTTGCTCAGATTCTAGTTACTTTTGGCTGTGAAGACAATTCTTCCGCCTAGTTAAACGATTCCAATTCGATCTCCACATGCGTTTGAAGTACTCAAAACTTATTATGTCACTTACAGTTGCATTTAGTGAATGCATTGTTGCTCTTAGTACAAAGTTGTGTGTCCTCGGTCCTGAAAAAAATATGAAAACTGGCCTTTTAAAATCTTAATTTGTTTCGAGATTTAAGGACATTATGTAAACTTGAGATAAGTAAAAACTCTATTATAAACAATCTATTGTTGATGCTTGGTATGTTTAATTATGATCTATAGTATTGTCATGTGTTGGAAAATCGACAAAGATGAATTCGAAAGAAGGTTAGAAGCAAACCAAGTATGGTCTAACCAGTGAGTCACGATTGTCGTTACACCAAAACTCGCAGGTATGCCATGAAACACACAGGGAGCGTTGACCTTCTACATTGCCATTAATGGGGAGCCATCAATCTCCCCCCCCAAGGTGAGCCTAGTGTGTTTTGAACTTGAGACCTCTGGCTCTGGTACCACTTGTTGGAGTGCTGATTGCCGTTACACCAAAACCTGTAGGTGTTAGTAAACAGACACATTGCTAGTTTTAAGCACATGCCACGAAACACACGGAGAGCGTTGACTTTCTACACCGCCATTAATGGGGAGTCAACAATCTCCCCCCCAACACGAGCCCACTGTGTTTCAAACTCGAGACCTTTGGCTTTGATACCACTTGTTGGAGACATGATTGCCGTTACACAGAAACCCGCAGGTATTAGTAAACAAACACATCACTAGATGCACATGCCACGGAACACACAGGAGCATTGGATCTTTTAGCACTTGAGATTTCACCTAGGCTGAGATAGACAAACCTCAAAGCTACATCAAACCATTTCACCTCGTAGCTAGCCCTACGAGGTATGAGAAGGCTCTCTCGGGTCAAACTCGGTGGATTTTTCAATAGGATGAGTTAACCAATTAGAAACACTGATTTTAGGCTAGTAAACTGATAAGGAGGGTTGATTTAAAGTTTTTGGGGTTTTTGGTGGCAATTGAAGGGAGTGCAATTCAGGGTGCGGGGATTGAGCTCAATTTTTGCAGGTGGTTCTTTGGGGCA